>BSSO01000515.1:0-32276 GCA_030267885.1 Mesembryanthemum crystallinum
TTATAGTGCCCCCATACATTAACTAAGTCAAATAGTTAAAAAAATATAACGGAAAAGGAGCTCCATCAACCATTAGGGTACAGAAAACGTTAAAGTCTAAGTTCAAGAGTACGAAAAATGTTAAAGTCAAAGTTCAGGGGTACCACTGGCATTATTGGAAAAGCGTGGACACCACTGGCATTAGGCCAAAGTTCAGGGGTACCGCAGAAAATTTCCGTTTTAAATATTTTATACTCCTATGTTTTTTGCACTTTGCACTCTTTCTGGAAACAATTGGCAATCAAATTTAGGGGTCAAGAATAGCACTAGACAGTACACTTACCTAGAAATATTTTAGTCCGCTCAAATTAGATCTATCAAAACTGCTCCGACTCAAAAATTCGATTGATACTCGACATGTGCTTTGAGGCACTGTCACAATTTTATTTGACCAAAAACCGGTTATGAGCTTATGATCCAGAAAATATAACTAAAAATGAATTTGACTCAAAAGTCAACCCAAAACTGACTCCACCCAAACTTAAATGACCGGCCCGAAACTCGTTTAGTCGATCCGTCCTACATGTCTAGCCCATATCTCTTCTTCACCGATAAGTAATCTCAAATAACTGTCCTAATCCTTGGATTCTTCAAAGCCGGACACGCATAAGCAAAACGAAGACGTAGTACTGTAGTAATAGTAGTACAAACTGAATAACCTGTACGTTAAAATGAAACATCTCTGAAGTACCATATCATGCAGTACACTGGAGTACTATGTAGTACTAGAAACTAGAAACCCTCCACATGCGCTATAAAATCACAAGCCAAATCCCCAACAATATTCACCACTATCACATTTATCATTATAATCTACAAATTCGAGGGTTTGTGTTATTGTATAAGATCAGGTGGTGAAGTCCAACAGGAGCGACCTGAGACCACATGGATAAGCTACGTGCACCCTCCCACACCCTACTGTCGATGACGACTCCCTGGGGTTGGGGTTGCTATCCTGTGCTGTTCATGTGTTCTCAGGTCGCCCCTGCCGGCCTTCCTCCACCACACGATCTTCTGAGATTGGATCGATCTGAAATCAATACGATCATAGTTAACAGAACCTCACCATTTTGATTTGCGACTTTGATGGTGAATCTGGCCCCAGCATCCCCTTGAAATACTGCAAGGATAACAGGTAAAGAAAAATTCCTCTGCAACAAATGTATGGTAATACCCTAGATGAAACAGTAAAAATGTACTGGTATTGTAATCAGAATTTGTCATCATAGTTATATGTTGTTAAAACGGGAAATAACCCGATTCAAAAGTCAAAATTGGGTATCGCGAATACATAATAACTCACCAGAATGATTCATTACTAAAATACTCAACTCTGCCTTGTGCCTCAACCCTCTCTTCTGGTTACTAAAATACTCACTCTGGATTTGATGTCTTGTAGCTCTTGATCTCCCACTTTTTGCCAAACCCCACCAATTAAAAGCCGGCCTTTGAGCCCTTCAGACGACGTGGTGATCACATTCATATCATCAGGCTCAGAGGAATCAAAATTCCCGGGATCTTTCAACCTTTTGCAACTTGAGTCATCAATTGTCTCAATATCACATGGAGCTTCTCTTTTACCGCAATGTCTGGATTCCACAGGTTCCTCCTCGTCTATAGAGTTCAAAGCAATCTTGTGTTCATTATCTACACCACAGTCAAGGACAGGAAGACAACCAGATGAACCGAAATCACGGGGCAACATCCCTATGGGGCACGGATTCCATGACTTTGCAATGGTCCATGAGTTTGTGTCCGCCACATTGTTGTCTATCGTCTTACGATGTTTTATTAACTCCAACTTTTCTGCAGCTTGACGAATATACTTGTCTTGGTGAGTAAGATTTTCAGCCTTCATATCTGAAGGATTACATACAGTGAGCCTAGAGTGCGCTGAAGTCAGCATCGACAGTTTTTGAAGTTTGTCATTCAGATAGCTATTGCCAGCGATTTTTCCAAGAAGCACGGCTGAACCCACAAGCTCCTGATTTTCAGGGTCTGAAATGTTAAGGCATCTCCTCATGAGTTCAATCAGCATAGGTTTTGGTAGGGGACAAGCAGCTTCTATTTGGCTTCCTTGATCTTCATTGTGAGGTGATTTTATGCCTTTGAGGATTAGCACCAGTGTTGTAAAGAGTGACGAAAGAACTCCAATTTGTTGAGTCTCTGCATCAAACTGTGCTAGACTGAAATGTTCACTGCCTATGATACATAAATGAGAAGGTTCAGATTAACAGGTGAAAGAAAAGAAAGCTTGATTGAGAACTAAACATCATGACAAAGCATGTCAACAATAAACTAGATTCCCCTATTGAGATAACATTATCAAGCATAGACACAAATTAGGCCAAATTGTCAAAAATAAGAACGGAACAATAAGTAAAAAAAGATCTCAAGACACCAGATGTAACTGCAAGCAGTAAAAGATTACTGAGAGTAGAGAGGGCAATCTAATAATTTCTAGCTGCAAGAGAACCTGATTAGATTGCATCCTAATTGTGATAAACAGGAACTGTCAACAGAAGAATTGATTCCAACAGCACATCAGAAAATGGTAGGCGTCAAGGTTGATTTGAATTTGATCAATTTAAAATACTGGCTAAATCCTTGATGCTAGAAAACCAAACAAATGAATCATGACAAAAATCAGAAAGGAATAAAACATGAGAGAATGATAGTAATTACCAAAATCATCTCTAATGGCTTTGTGGGAGACAATCATATCAAGAACTGCTTTAAGAAGACCCAGAAGCAATTCTGGTTTTTTCTTAGAAACTTTAGTTATCACAGGTTTCCATTCATCAAACACAGCCTGTGCAACATCTAAGGTCAAGTTGATTTGAAAATTTTCTGGAGAATCTACCATATTCGTTGAGTTTGATGCCTTGAGTAAGAATTCCAACAGCACAGAGACCACATCTGATGAGAAGAAGGTATACAACCGAATAAGGTTCTTCAAAGTCCTTGTGAGCTGCTTCCTAGATCCTTAAGTCATTAGAAAATGTCATAGTAAGCTAAATGTGTAGTAAGTGATTATATAAGCAAATCAAGACTTTCAAAACTACAGAGAAAATCTATATCATATTGTGTATGACCAAACCAATTAAAAGCTTGGAAATTGCAAATTAAAGTGGAAGCCAAGAAATTAAAAAAGAATCTCCAGCAGAAAACCAAAACTTATACAGACAATGACTATTTGATCATCAATTTGAATTGATGGTAAACAGTACCTTGGAATTAAAACCAGTCTAGAAAAAATGGTCTTACCTACAGAAGGTTGGAGTTTGCTGGCCATGAGAGAAAAAAACTTGTTGCGTCCATGAACAGGAGCACCAATGAGCGATTCGTGATGTTTTGCACCTGCATGAGAAAACATCTGAACATATCACAACCTAGCCAGTAGCAAGCATGGGAAGCTATACAAGCAAAATGGATCAAAGTCAAGAGTCGAGACAAATTTAATATGAAGTTTCTTTTGGTTATGAAATACATATTTACATAAACTACCATAGAGTCGGAACTAGCTGACCCTACCCAGTTAACACCACAAGTACCGAACATAAAATAAGCGGGTTAGGGTTGCACTTTTTCTACCTGTTTAAGCAAACGAATCAATACGAGTTCCTGCCTAATTTAACAGGTAGGGTAAGTGCATTCTCTCCTCCTTCCCCTCTCATACAACCATCCTTGTCCATGCCAAGTAGACAAAGTACAAACTGTATGGTATCAATATCGGCCGTTATGCACGTATCAGCCACAACGGCCATACACATCGATTTTTGAGGTTGCCGATACGTGAAATCCAAGTACGTCAAGGGCTGTTTGATATGACCCATACGACCGTTACATAGCCGATACAGTTGAAAAGTTACAGATAGAACTGATATGGTCAATATCAAAATTCAGCCAGCGACAACCAGAACCTGATACACAAAACCCATATCAGTCCATTTCCGCAACATCGCGACCGATACCGCTATTTTGAAACCCAATTATTCTCACTACAAACTCCTCCCTCATCCTTCCTACTTGATGAATTGACACCATCTTTGAAATCGAGTGTGACCATTAAAAGGGGTTGTGTGATATTTAACATAGTTGGATGTTGATGCAAAAAGAAATAAATCAATTTCACAAAAACTTGCCAAATTAATCAAAGATAGAAGGGAGTTTTATAAATGGGTTGAGCAGGTCATGTTCAGGTTACCCATTTATTTAATGAGCCTTTGACAAAAACCTAATCCAACCTGAAATGCTTGCTAGCTCTACAAGGGGTTTGGGGGGAACGGCCATGAGACTTGATGTATCCAAATAACTACATACATCAAATTTTTAACAAATGCGAAGTTCTTCCCTTAGAAAGGATGCATAACTACAATCAACTACTTACCTCACTTACAAGTGACCAAGAAGAGATAGCGCAATGTAAAGGACCATCTTTGTGGCTTATACTCCCTCCATCCCACTAAAATGTTGTCAAACCAAAGGTGGCACGGAGATTAAGGAGATAAAGTTTGTGTTGTGAATGTCCAAATTGCTCTTGCAAGTATATGATTATTATAATGAGATAATAGTAGTGGGGTAGGTGAATTATTATAATAGGGGGGGATGGGTAATGGGAATTAAAGCAAGGGTACTAGGGTAGTTCAGACTTTTCACACATTTTTCTTTGCCAAAAAGGGAAATGACAACATTTTGGTGGGATAAACTTTTTTTGGCATTTCACAACATTTTAGTGGGACAGAGGGAGNACTCAATGCATATTGTGACCACCCCTGACTTGACAATATGTCACCAACTGTTACACAAGAACACACTTCACGGCATCAATTGTTACTAAATTAACAGGTTATTGAAATGTAAACTAGAGTAAGAGACGACACTTATATGCCAAAGCACATATCGAGGCTAACTTGTACTTCATACAATCTACCCAAAACAAGGTTAACTAGTTCTCCTTTCCTCCGTTTCTTCAATCCTGTCTTCAACTCTTCGTCATAACAACAAAACATCAAATAAAAAATGATTAATCTATCAACCAAAGTGCCTCTCGTGAGACTCTCACTAGAGAGTTGAGACAGTGCACAGAGAATGCTAGAAAATCATCATAAACTGGTAGCTAAACTTGTGCCTCAACTCTTTAGAGACGTAGCTCCAAACTAATGATAGATTTAGAGTCAAACTTGCATGATTCACCAAAATATCACTGAATATATATCCCTATTCAATGTGCGTAACTATAAAGTTCAACTTAGATGGACCAATCAAACTCTTAAAGATTCACAGCAGTGATATCCATGTGTTTGCTTTTAGTCAACAACCGAGATATCCACAGCATAAAATCATGCTACCTCTACAAGAAGAGAAGATTGAGAGCACCCCCAGAATCCAGTCAAGCAGCTGAATAGTGCTTGCCTTCTTGGCCCTGGTACTCAAGACAAAGTAATTCACTCTCGAAAGGCCTCAGCCCTCACAACACCATAGAGATGCATCATGCATGGCTATCCCATAATCGAAGTTTTGAAACAAGCATTTCATTTCAGATACTTGTTAGGAAATAAATTTTTAAGAGCTGAAGAACTACTAGGAAATACTTAACTTTAAAAGTAAAACAAAAATTTACACTACCCATTTAGAAAATATTGTAGTACATGTGTGGTGGAAATAAAGCCAATCATAGCACCTTTAGAAACCCCCTTGCACATAGCATATAGGCTTCAAAAGTTATCGATTCCAAAATCTCTAGTTAATATGCAACAGTCAAGTGATTGACACTGTAGCTGAAATGCTATTAATCTTGTGTGAAATTCCAAAAAAAAAACAGTAATGACTAGTGATTTAGGGAAACCCTATTTTCAGCTAAGCTTGCGCATAATCAAACATCAAAAAAAGATAGTCTTCTAAAAACCATGGCAATAATTAAGATATCATGCAGATGATGCTTCATCTCAGTCATGAGACCTGACAATTTGATCACTGATCCTGACAAACTATTAGCATGCAGAAGATTGTTCACCTCAGTGGCTCAGTCTAGAGATATGATAACTTGATCAGAGATCCTGACAAACTAAGCTAAGAAGGGGGGAAGGGGTGGAAATGTAAGACTTCTCAGAAAGGTGAGAAATTTAGAGACATACGTTTTCCCTTGACTTGTGAACTTGATCTAGAGCTGTGCTTGAGTTTCAAACTAATAGCCAGTTCACGCAATCTCAACTTGATTTCCTTCCTGATATTTGCACTTTTGCTTCTTTGGCATGGAATTGCATTCTTCTGAGGATCCCAATAGTAGGATTTCATATAACAGACAGCCTGGATATGTTAATCTAATTAGTAGAACAAAAAAGGTACCTTGCACAGTATACTTCTGGTATAATGAACAATTAACATTAATAAGTATCTGATGACATCTTTAACCAATCTAAAAGATGGACAGATGATGCAATTTCCTTTATATTTAACATAAGCATCCATAGAACATGGTAACAAGCACACTTTGACAGGATGTAGTTGTCAGAGCGAATAAACTGAAAGCTGAAAACGATGAGATCAAACTCTCCCTCTACAGACCCAGATTCAGATGCAGATATTGGTAATATAAACACCTGAATTGAAATCTGATCATCTTTATAAAATTCATGGTATATTTTATATGACCAGTGACCGCTAACTTACAAACGCAATAATTTATAAGTAAAGCTTTCAGATATGAGATGACTTAAGCCAGGCACAAGATAAAAGAAGGGAAAATACCTCAATCGACGCTAGACGAAGCAGCGGCAGTGAAGGAAGATCACGGTGTGCGCCCTCTACATAGAGGAGGAGAAGCCAACTATAGAAGTCAGATATTTAGATATTAAAGGCGACATCATAAGCAACAGATAAAACATGTGCCTAAAAACCATCTGCAAATGGGCATGTCCACCTAAATCATAAGCCTGTAAAGAACCCATATATAGCTTTATAAAAGATGATCAAATTATGTATGGCTAATAGTATCCTTAAATTTACAAATAGATCTGTCACCCAAATAAGTGTGATAAAGACTATAGAACTTCTGGCCTCTTACCATGACGAATATCAATCAGCAGTCGTGGGACGCCAATTTCAGCGGCTGCCTTAGCTATTGAAGTCTTTTTGCCACGGGTCTCCTCTATAACACCATTCACAAGCCTTAGAAAATCAAATTAAAGTGTATGAGCCAACTGTTACACTAGACATCTGTGGCATGAAAAGGCAAGAACAGAGAGGGTCATAAGAAACACAACACAAAGCCTACACAAACACTATGAACTATGAAGTCTTCTATGTCCATCATATAGAGCACAACATCTGCCAAGCAGCTATCACATTTTGAAGAGACAGGCAAAACATGTGCAAAATGAGAGCACCTAATGATTATAAATAAAATATTCTTTCCTGAAACAGATCCCACATTATGTTCATCCCGTTTCTATTTCTGCAACCATCAACAAGAGAACAACCCCTTGCTCTCATATGCCCTTATTTGTAGGTTTTTTAATAATTCATTGATTTGCAAAAAAAAAAANTTCATCAACATTCAACCATAAGAACCCAGCTGCCAAATACACCCATTTTTTGGGGCGGAAACTCACGAAACCTCTCCTGATTGATGTAGGTTTTTACAACAAAATTGAAACCCATCCATTAACTACAGGGGGGTTCAATATGATTACAGAATTTACAATTCGAGATATATGCACTTACAAACAATGAAAATATGATTAGCCTGCCAAGAACTCTCTTTACTTACCTCACAATAGCCATAGTGTAGAGCATGGCTAGAATTTCCTCGGAATCCTGAGATCCATTACTTAAGCCCACCCTACAATCCATCACAATACATCAACAAAAATTACATAGACGCAAAAATGACACAACAATGCAGCATCGTCAAGCTTCAAAAACTGGAAAAACTCAAAAGAACAAATACTTTCCAACATTTGGATTGATATGATCACCTAAAATAAGGATCTTTTTGTTGAATTTCAACAATCGAAGCCGTTATTTCAATCGAAACCGGCACACATCCTCTGCTCTGCCATGCCGCAATCTGTCAAGAAAATGAACATTGATACTGAAAATCAAATTACTCAAATAAAAATCCCTTCAAATTGCTTGCTAAGTTTGTGAATCAAATGACAGGCGAGTGAGGAACAAAGAATTAGGGTTTCATACTCTACGAAGAGCTTTGGCGATGGAATCAGCAGAAGATGAGAAGAGAGAGAGTCTGACGAAGTCCCATTCATCCCAGTTCAACCATGGCACCAATTTGTGATTCTCATCGAGGTAGCTGGGTGTCTCCGTGAACCCAAACAACGACTCCATTGACGAGGAAGACGTTGAAGCTGGAAGAAGTTGGTTGGTTCACTGAAAGCACCATAAACCCTAAACCCTTGGGTTCTTATGTTTTGTTTTTTTTTTCGTATTTCCTTTTTCCAATTTTTCATAGAGGTCATGTTGACTCGTGTTCTCCTGTTCTTTTTTCTTTTTCTTTTTCTTTCTTTTTTTTTTTTCAGAAAAATTTCACCAAGATATACCAAGATGTAGTGAAAATGCACAAAAATATACTGATGCTTCGTGAAATATATTGAGAGATACGAATTTGAAAAGTTAACTACAATTCATGATTTATGTTATTGGATTTAGTAAATTATGCATGGGAACCATCAAAAGCAATAGTAGTCCATGAAAAGTAGGCAAAAGGACCCTTTAGATGTTCCCAATAGCCTTGATTAATGCTTTGTACGTTGTACCCCTTCATATGTCCCTCCTTTATGGGTTTAAAGTTGAACAAACTCAATTTCATACCTATTAGCTTTTCATGACCATTGCCCCTTCTAATCTAATATGTACTTCAGTTGATCCGATCACCAAAAATCATGAGTTACATTTAATTTTCCAAAATAATATACCTCATTGTATTTTGAGAAACCTCGGTATATCTTAATGTATTTTCGCTAAATCTCGGTATATCGCAGTAAAATTATCCCATTTTTTTTTTCTGGCTAAATAAATTCATTCGAACCCAAAAAAACAAGCAAACTTATACACGATTAATTCATCACAAATGGGCAAAACATCAAGAATAATACAATCCTTAAAACCCTAGGCTAATGCCCACCTAACAGAATTATGCACCAAACAAACATTAAAACGAAGGGTAAACAAAACATAGCTTCCACCTCTACACAAATAGTGCCAATTTCACTCAAAAGATAAGTGATTCTTCAAGGAAAGGGCTTTCATTTATCAAGATCATCCACTATTACCTTAGCATCACTGAGAATAGCAGCCTAATTAGAATGAATCACTTGTAAAAATTGTAAAGCACCTATAATAGCCAAAGTCTCCACCTCCAGTCGAGAAACAAAATCGATTAACTTACCTGATGCGTTCACTGAATCACCATTCACCAAAACTCATGCTACACACGGAAGGTTATCACCAAAGTTGCATTGACAATAAACACAACCTCTTTTGAAATTGCAAATGTTGGGCCATGGAATCTGAGCACTCGGCATGCTTCATGTAGGTCTCAAACGCGACCAATTCAAGCCATCTAATATGAAAAAGATGGCAAACACCTTCAAGGTTCGGTATTTCACCCGAATGGACGCAAAGATCCGATACCACCAAATTGTGTCCAAAACCCAAAAACACTTTTGATAGGGATTAAGTGGAGGCTCAAGAAATTGATCAAAAAAATTAGCGACCAAAACAATTTTGCATCCAGTCAACAAAGTTCAAGTCGGTGTGCAAATCACATGTTTAGCAAAAACTATGTTTCAAGACATATTCCATTCGTCCCTTAGATATTTGATATACTTACTGATTTGAACTACATGTATCCCTAAACCTATCGAGTATGAATAAGGCTTGTTTGCACGCAAATAGATTTACATGCTTCCAATAAACACTATCTCAATGTGTCAAATCATAAGAATCAAACCGTAACCTCGTTCAAGAGCTAAGAGTATCGAACATCTCAAATCAACCAATTATTTATTTATTTATTTTTCTAATAATGAGGCATTGGAGTAGTAAGTTATGGCATTTTGTTTTATACATTGGGCCTGGGCCGCCTAACCCTGAGCAACATTTGATCAGCTCTAAACTGAACGCGTAATTGATTTGGTTGAAGCACATAAATACTCTTCTTCATTTTCGGAAAATGGCGGACCATTAGCGCGCCATTGCAACAACAAAGCTGATGCGCAGAGAGGAGAGAGAAAATCGCCGGACATTGTCTCCGGCGTCAGCGTTCGTTAAATTCGAGACGGCGAAGAAAGGAAGTTCTGATGTTGTCGTCTTATTGTTTCGAGTTAGCCGGTGAATCTGCTACTAATTTACTATTTCAAAGCAATCGATTTATTATTTACACGTTTGAAACTTGTTCGCTTTTGTGTTCATCAATCCATTGTTTCGCGCAATGCTTTCGCATTAATTCATGAAAACATAATTTGCTTTTGATCCTAGTAAATTGGATTATACTATATTTTGGCACCAAGGGTTAATGTAGTTATAATCTGAAGTACAAGGATAGAAAATTTTACTTTGTTTGTTTTCTTCACAAATTGGGTGTGCATTGATCAAATTAGGGCATTGTGTAGTGTATCGTTAATCATTATTTGTGATTTCCACCTTTAGGTTACTAACTTTGTTGCAAATTCTTACCCTATAATTTACCGCCTTCAGGAGATTGGGGTTCGAATGTATGAAGAGGTTGCAAGGGTGAGGCTGCGCACATTTGCATTCTCCCTACCCTACCGAAGGCGGGAGCCTCATAAGAGGCATAAGGTAATGATAATGATAATTACTATAATGATAATGATAGTGATAATGATGATGATAAATACGAGATATTATTGTTTAAGAAGTAGCAACAAATAATTTACTGTTTCCTATATTAAAGAATTTAGGATATATTTAGTCTTTGAGATTTGCACATTCATGTGGGAAGCATGCATAAGCATTTGCTAAAACAGATGCGTAAGCAATTATTTTATGACGATTGCTATTTACTACTACTATAATTCTCTATCCTTAGGCCGTCCAAGCCTTAATACTGTTAATATCTGCTTTAGTCTTAATAAGCATTTATTTTATGTAGCGTGCATACGCATTTGCTAAATGCTATGCTATTAATATAGTTGACTGCAAAAGCCCTGCATGATATTCAGTTTGAGTAGTTGAAGAACTTGTTCAGGATGGACTAATTGCAATTGGATAAAAAGTAGAATATGGAAGATAAGAGATGAGGATTCTATGGCCTTTTTCACCTGTGTAATGATTAACCTCAGCAATATAGTTTAACCATGGTGCTGGATTTAGTGTTGTCAGTTGCTCTAATCTTATAGAATAACACTATATGTTTCCTTAGTATAGGAAGCAATTTATTTCATGCCGTGGTCGTCTCCATGTGAATATCACTATGGTACTGGTCGTAACGGCTTTTGTGTCCATTCCAGCCTAGAAAGAACAAAGACTGATTATGAATTTTTTTTCATGGGTATAGCAACTCTGTCTCAAGGAAAAAAAAAAAAAAAAGCGGACAAAAGAACAACTATAGAACAAGGAGGGCTTCTTAGTGTAAGAAATAATGTTAAGCAGCGAATGAGAAGGTTGGGCCAGTCCTTTGATTTGCTTCACAGTTGCCTGCACATCCGACTATACCCATAATCAAGGGACACCTGCTGATGAAGCCCATTCCTAGTCAAGGAACTGGAATTTAGTACAAGAAGCAGTGATTTTAGAAATTGATGAACGCAACAAAGAATTTCCTTTCATGCCTACACAACCTATATGGGGCCTCAATCTCATTATGCCATATTATTAGTTGCAACTATATATGCCTGTGCAAAGCAGAATAATCTTATCTTAAAGCTAAATTGCACTTGCGAATATTTTTATATCTAACGATTTTCTCTAATTAAGTATCTAAGTTTTTGCTTTAACTTATTTTTGTTCTGTATGTAACGTAAATGTCTCAAGCTATTAATCTCTCTATGCCATTTTGTTAGTTGCAGCTATCGTGCAAAGCAGAATAATCTTATCATGAAGCTACATTGCACATAAGAATATTCTATATCTATTATTTATCTTTCAAAAAGTATCTAAAAAAGAAGCAATTTCGTTAATTTTCTTGTGTTCTGTATGTAACATAAATAACTCAACTCTGTTTATCCTTAATACTTCATACTGCCATAACTTATTATGCTGGTTCATGATCTTTTCTAGAGAGAAAGCAATCTAAGATTTATGTCCAATTTCCTAGTGTCTTTTTTTTTCCCCCCTAGTGGTTAATTGCTATTGTCTCTTTAAATCACAGAGCAAAATTAACTGATATGGTCTAATGTAAATTTGAATTGCTTGTTTGTACAGCGAAGCATGAACAGCCAAGGGCTCGAGCGATCAGCCAGGGTATTTGACTCTTGTGAAGGAAATGATACAAAGCATTTGGAAGGTATGCTTTCAAACTAAGAAAATGATGCACGAACAATCAGGTCTGTGGTTTTATGATCTTCATTTCCATCAGTATTCATCTTTTCTGAAGTCATGTTTTGTTTATGGATCATTGCAATTGATCTGTCATCCTTATTACATGGTTTACCATTGAGGGTTGGAGGGATGATGCCAACTATATGAAAAAGCTACAGTCTAATGTCATATTTTGGTAGTTTATCTAGCCTTGGTTGCTGGTACTATGCTTTTGCATTTTAATTCTCGAACTACTCATATGGTAGAGAAATTACTAGGTGGTTTTGGACCACTAATCCCACTCTCACAAATCAGGTGGTTACCACCTTTTTGGAGGTCTTTGGAGTGGGTTCCACTGTGGTTCTGTGAGAGGGGGACTAGTGATCTTAGAACACCTAATAATTACTCCATGAGATCCGTTGCAGCAGGGAAGCTGGACTCATGCTGTTCGATGAAGTCATAGTCTAGTATGAGAGGCACAATAGTCTTTGATTGTAACTGATAAGCTGTGGTTCTATAGTTCTCTGCACAGAGTTGAACCCTTCTGCGTTCCTTTTATCACAATTTTATATTTGGGTCTGTGGTGTGTGGGTTCTGTTTCCCATAAACTGGTTTCTTGCCAAGATTTTGATCAATTTATGGTCATCTCTGTTGTTTTTCTAGCTTCAATGACTGCTGTGGTTAACGTAGTTTCAACCGCCATTTGCTATAGGATAGATTATATAATGAGAATCAAGAATGACCAAACAAGCGTTTGGGCATTTGGTCTAGTGGTATGATTCTCGCTTTGGGTGCGAGAGGTCCCGAGTTCGATTCTCGGAATGCCCCATCTTGCTGCATATTTTAAGAAGATCCAGTAGTTTGATTTTTTTGTAGCTGTACGGCATGACTTGGCTCTTCCAGTTCCATTGGTTCATTTGGTAAAGTTGGGCTAGCTAAACTGAGTTGATCAGTTGTGGATAGGTCAAGAAACATAAGCTGACATTTAGTTACCCTGTAAATGGTCGGTAGTCTTTGGTCAGGCAACAGGCCACAAACCAGCAAATCAGACCGTATAATGGTAATAGGTTCCAGTAGCGCATTAGCTATTGAGAGACTGGTGCCCTGAAATTTGGCCTGACTGCATTTGCGTCAAAGTTTTGTGCCCGACACCTTCTCCAAGTCTGTGGAACCTCCTTTGATAAGCTTCTTTCAGTGGGCTACTCGTAGGTGATATGGGCCTGGAGGAAGATGGAAGTATTAATTAGTAGTTGGTCTAGGCCTCCAATGGTAAGTTTATATGAAAACCTTTTCTTGGAAGTTGAGAGCTACCAAGATTAACAAATTTAGACGTAATCATTTGGGACTTGGGACCAAGGATAGGGTTATTTTTTATTTATTTGTTTATTTTTATCTATTTGCACCACCATTTAGATGTAATCATATGGGACGACAAAGTGAGTTTATTTCATATTCTGCATCACTGTTTAGATGTATCATAAGGACAAAGGAGAGGGCTTATATCATATATTATGAACCACCTCAGCTTAAGCGGCATCATCACCACCTAATGTGATTCCCATTACTGACAGGGTTTGAGGATATCAAGTGGTATGTAGTCTTATCCCTAATAAGTAGAATCGTAAAGACATGAGCTCAAGGAAGTTAACCTAAGTTATTGTGGGTCTGTCCAATGTTTGGCTGCCTAGTTGTATAGGGAAAGCCTTCAGTCTCCTAGCTCCTTTGGCCTTGAAAGTCCTGTTACTATGAAAGAACAACTATGTGGATTTGCCAGAAGAACAATACGGTGTTTGAGTCACTAGACCAACATTCACACCTACTGCACTCACAGGACTGTGTAGACTTGTTCATTGCTTTAGAGGGATTGGTACTCAGTGTTGGCTTTGATAAGTGTAACTTTGAAAGATGTGTGCAACATGGTGAAGGTTGCTGAGGCATAGTTACAAACTTGCAATAGACTAGAATAATAGTAAAGGATTTTCGCTTCCGTTCTTTTTGTTTTTGTGGAGCTAGGTGGAATATTATTCCATTGCCCCAAAAATAGAGTTCTGTTGTATACAAGTTCATTCTAGGCATGTCATAGAGTACTAACACATTTGTGTAGGGATGAAATTAAGTCTACTACATCATTGCCTATAACATCGATTACTAGGAACACAAAAACAACTAACCCTAGCTTTAGATTTAATTACAAGGCTGTCCTTGACGTCCTCTTCTTTGATTATCACATTCGAGAAAACTAGATTTCGAAGGAATTTCCATTCCATTTTTTAGATTTACACCTTCACGCCCTCTTCTTTCATTTACTCTTAGGATTCGAGATGTGCCTAGAGGACTAGTCGTTGTCATAGTCATTTGGTGCAAATGTTCATAGTAAACTAGAAACACACCACATATGCTGCTACATGGTTAATCCTAAAAATTCATTTGCCATCAATCTTTTCTAGTACATTGATATACTGGGTAACAAAAACTTGTTTCCATAACTTAACCCTCCACCCATATGTGTTCACACTTTCAACCCTCTTTCTCGAAGAAGTGAAGAACAATAATTTACCTCGAGTTTATCCTAGTGTCTTTTTAAAAAATTATTGTAGTCCTTGGATAAAAACAAGTTAAACAGTAGTACACATAGACAGACATTCTTACCGCCGTAGCTAAAAGATGGGAAACACCATACCCCTATTATTAACATAGCATCCCTAGATGCTTTCCAAAGGCAAAGATCGATGTTGCTTGCACGTGCTAGCCTGTTTATAATATTACTTACATTACATGCATACAAAAACAAAAACTGAAGGCTGCCACTGCTTGCTCGCTTAGCTTATTATCCACAGATCTCTAGAAGTGGGTGGGACTTGGGGAGAGAAGAGAAGAGAAGAGAAGAGAAGAAAAGAAAAGAAAAGAAAAGAAAAGAAAAGAAAAGAGAAGAGGGTGGAATCATATGAAATTGCTCTTTCCATCTCCTTTCTACATACAGTACACAACAATCCATGAATTTTTCTAATATACCCCTTTCATTGCATTGCATTGCTTGCTTGCTAGTTGCTACTTGCTAGGACTTAGTGACTGACTGACCCATATTGCTTTGTCTTTCCTTCCTACTAGTGAAAAAAGAAGAAATGTTCTTCTCTAAAGCATATTTTGTTTTTGTCTTTGAAACTCGCATCATCACAGTAGACTATATATCTTTTTCTAACTCCCTTTTATCTTCTTCCTCTTCCAATTTTTTTTAGTCACAGGAAAAAATAAAAAAGATTGTAGAGTACAAGTATAAAGAAGGGGAAACAGAAGTTTAAAAATATCATATTAGTCTGTTTCTTTCTTCTGACCTTCTCTTTGATATTCTCAACTCGAGCATCTCTATGCTCTCTCACTTTCAGATTGAAGGGAGGGAAAAAGACTAAAGATATCTTTGAATATACTATACTAACAGCTAAATTCAGTGGGCCTCACTAATCCACACTTGTTAAGAAAGACTGTTTTTTCTCCTCTATTATTATATGTTCCCATCCATTGTCCCATTACTCTAATAGACTTGAAAGAGCTGGATATGGACATTGATTATGACATGTTTAATTACTTAATTCAAAATTAAGCTAAACCAGATCTTTTCCATGTGAATTTTCATGATTTCTCTGGTTTTTACTCTTTGTTAATGTGTATATACATCTGCATGGAGACCTTAGAGTTGAATCCTGCCACTGGGAGAAGGGGTATAGCAGAGGAATTTATATTCTATTATTATGTCAAAATTATTTAGTTTGCTCTTTTTTTTTATTATTATATTATAAAATATTTGATATAGGAGAGGATGGATCAGATCTCTCAAATCTTTCCTCTTAGGGGATTTAGAATGAGGGTCAGAGATATTTTGGTATTCTAATTATATATCCAATTGCATATCGTCCGTAAACTATATCCTGTGATAATTGATGAATACCAAATCTTTGACTAATACACACTATCCTCTATCAAATCCTATGACATTTTGTTTCATAAGGCATCTAACACGGATACTTGTGGATAATAGGCTGGTATTTAGTCAGTGTTGTTAGCTCTAACACTGATATAAGCATCCTTCTATACAGCTTATCATTTCAGTTTCAGGCAGGAAAAGAACTTAATATTTACTTAGCCTTCATTTTGTGTTGCTGATTTGTTTCCAAAATGCACATAGACTATATGGTTATGTTGCAGGAAATGCAAGTTTATATTAGCAACATGAGGTAGATAACTATAGGACTAAAGAGATCCTGTACCTACAATTTTTCTTGCTAAAGTAACTTATGTTGAGGTTTATATCTGTTTCAGCTTCGTGTAGTGCCTAACCTAACTGCATACTGGTTTAAGATAGTTCACTCATAGTTGTGACTTGTGACAGTACCTTACAATAATGGAACTGAAGAAAATGCTATGCACGTAAAGAAACAAACAGAACAGGAAAAAACTCTCTGAAGTCAGGTCCATGTCCGTGTCCAAATCCATGCACATTTCTGAGGTAACTCTCTCACTCTCTCTCTCTCTGCCCCACTCTCTTGGGTGTGTGTGTCTTTTGTCTGTGGTATATGGAAGTAGCGCAGTGTGTCACATGGAGAGAGATTGATCATGTGATGTGGTGCATAATTTATCACTGCATTTTTCTGAGCCAACAAAGAATCAGTCAAATCCAGAATAGAATCTTCCTTATTTTTCAAGCTCAACAAGTGTAATATTCAATAAAAACAAAAAACATAAATCTCAACGGGAAATTAGAATTTGAATGGAATTGTATGGTACAAGCTATGAAACTTGAGATTTGTCATACTTGCATATGGTTGTCCTTTACTTACATGTGTGGAATTGTTTGTGTAGTGAGGATGTGAGTTTAGCATAGATCTCCTAAGGCAGCTCCAACATGTCATAGTTAAAATGTTAAGTATATATGAACTTTGATATGTTGGGTTAGGTAGTAACCTAGTGAGTAGTGACAAATAGATCACTTGAGGAGTTATTTAGATCTGATTCTAGTATGTTAGTTTCTTTCGCTTGGGGTATTGGCCTTTGCATTATTAATTAGTGAAACTGTGTCTTAAAATCTTTCTTCAACAGTTAATAGAAATTATGATTCTATCATATAGAACTAGAATTTTACTTTATTATGAGGTTGAGATCGCTTAATCTGTTCCTTACCGTTAATTCTTTTGTACAATGATACGACACAAGATCTATGTGAAATAACATGCGTTTTGTCTTCTTTTACTTACTTTTAAAGCATTTGTGTAGTCTCACAAGTCATACAACTAGTTTAGGATAAAGCAGTATGAGATGATATATGGAGTCAATTATCCACTATAGTTTGTGTCCATTCTTATTTTAGAACCATGGCATTATGATAGAAAGAGAAAGACAGGACCACTGGTAAAATGTAGCCACTACTTTGATTTTTGGTGTTGTTGAGAAATGCAAGCTTCATCCTTTTCTCTTGTTCTGGTGAATGAAAGTCTAAGAACAATAAATATAGGAAAATGTGACATGGGCAACAATTAAGAGGTATGCACTATGCTCATAGACCATAGTCATACCTCTTCATGTAGTCAGTTCCCAATTCATCAATACTATACCAAATGGGAAAATAGAAAGGGAAAAGTTGCAGTTGAAAGAGGGGGGAGGAGATATAATTGAACCATCTCTTCAAAATAGTTAAGTGGGCCCCACTTTTGGGGGGGGGGGGGAATCTAGATAGGGTCAGGTCATGTTCTTTCACTGGAACTTTTACTCCCTATGTAGGGAAGCAGCTGTTAGTGTTGAGGAGTCCCACGCCCCACTGGACTCACTTGTGGCCGAAAGAGAGAAGAGAGAGGGAGAGAGAGAGAGAGAGAAGAAACTTGAAAAGTGAGTTTTCTAGGCAAAGGGACGAGAGAAGGAACACGTTCCAACCTTCTCTCTCTTTCCCTTTGTAGAGTCACGGGCGTACCTTGAACTACGGAAACCCCCAGAAAAAAACAAATGAATACTATAAACTTGTGTATCCACTGTAACTCCTATGGTAGGAGATAGGAATGTTCCTTAGAATTTAACTTATAAAATTGGCAAATTTATAGAATAGTCTTTTGCTTTAGCATAACATTGTCTGTCCCTCCCTCTCATGCATATTTTTTTTGCTTTTGTTCCTCTGCTTCCATTTTGAATTAGGATGACAAAGATACGAGAATATTATTTAATGTAACCCCAAATTCCAATGGCGTTTGTTATACCTACCGTATCGAATTTTCAAATTGTTAATCATGTGTTGAGAGAGTGTAAGGTTGAAGATGTGAGCTAACTCTACTAGGATTTGAGTCTATAATTGATATTTATCGACCTTTGTGTCTTTCTCTGAACGAAAAGAGAGTAAGAGAAAATGGATATACACGTCTAATGTCAAATTTAAGTGTGAGGAGGAGAAAACGAATATTAGGAAGAGTAACCGTTTGACCTAGTTTCTAGAGTGATTAGTTTCTCCTTTTCAAAATTTTCATCATTTCCTCGTCATTCATTCACTTTTCTTCTTATTCCTATGAGTTTCTAAGAAACCAAAATGGGGTTAGAAATAGAAACTCTAAAATAGAGCTTCTATTTCTAACCCGATCTAGTTTCTTAGAAGTTTTTGGAGGAGGGGGGAGTGAAAAAGGAAAGTGAAGGAGAATAGAGATTTGTGGAGAGATTAAATTTGGTAGAAACTAGATCAAACGGCACCTAAGTAATAACTAATAAAGAGGTTCTAAATTCTTCTATCTTATACTTCTTGTACTTCTGTATTTATCCCTCTTCTCTATCTTAATCATCCAAGTAAATGTGAGTATAATTTTACTTTTACCTTTTGATTCCTTTTGCATCTTTTATTTCAATTTAGTTGGATTGCTTTATATCAGTATGTCACAGACTCACATTGCCTGTTGGCTAGATCAATCATTCCACTTTTCTTTTGAATGTCAATGAACAGGAAAGACTTGCACGTAGCCTGTTGGGGTCCCAGAAACTCAATGGTATGAAAAGTTCTCTTTGCATGCATCTTATTTCTACATGAATATTCTGATATTTGGTTGATGAAAGTTTAAGATGGATAGAATTGTATTGAAGCCGGTCAACACTACGTTTTCATTTTTATTTAAGCATTTTTCTCTTGGTTTCTCATATTAGTGGCTTCATTCATCTATCCATTGTTAATTGCATTGTTCATAATTATCTAAACTATTATCGTGTTACTTCTCAATGGTTCTTATTCAAGAAAATGAATCAAGTATGGAAAGTGAAAATAAGTAAATAACTAATTAGGTAGAGATGTAGAGTCACTCCTCCTCTAACCCTCTAAGTTCTCTTTTTTCAACAGGGAAAGTCGTTGGAATGTAAAGTCTCACTACAACAGAGTGAATTGAAACGTAGTGATTTAGAACATCCTGAGATTGAAAATTACTCAACTAATATATGATTTAACATAAAAATGAGAAATCTTATAATTTAATGTAGTATACTGAAACATTTTTCAAAAAATGTTTCAACTTTACCATTGTCAAAAAGAGCAGGGTAACCTAACCACATTGCCACGGAAAGCTTAGGGTAATGGAAACTGTAACTTTCAGATTATTACTAAAGGTTTCATTACAGCTTCCAAGGGGAACAATCAATAGGTTAATACTAACTTTGATTGGATCTCATTATAACCAAATTAAAAAATACTCTAGACTTTTCTGACATGGTCATATGCTTCTTAAAGTTAGAAAACCAGTTTAGAGAGAGAGAGAGAGAGAGAGGGGAAGAGAGAGAGAGAGAGAGACAGAGAATCACTGCTTTTATTTTAGTGATTCGGTCATATGTTTCTGCTTCTTAAAGTTAAAAAATTATGATGAGAGAGAGGAGAGAAGATCAACAGGGTATGTAAATAGCAGTGGTACTGGAGTGAAGTTGCTTAGCTACAAGTAGAGCAGCTGGAGAGCATATCCCTTCCTCATTTTCCTCTTCCTCATCATCACCACCATCATCATCATTATCATTATTATCATTATCATCATAATCATCATTAGCATCCTACAGTACATGTTTTAAAGATCTTACCATAAATATTCTCAGTGACTAGCTAATTAACAAGCAAGCTAGGATCTTATTTACTGGAAAAATGGCATTTCTAGTAGAGAGAAGTGATCATCTTCATAATCATCATCTTCATCATCATCCTCTTCATCATCATCACAGCATTCATCAGCATAGTAGTACTTCTAGCCAGGAGCAGCAACAACAGCAGGAAATGGTGTTCTCAGTGTCAGAGTCTCAAAAGTCAGTCCCTGCTCCCTTCCTCACAAAGACATATCAGCTGGTGGATGATCCCCGAACTGACCACATTGTGTCTTGGGGTGAAGATGAGACCACTTTCGTGGTTTGGCGGCCGCCTGAGTTTGCTAGGGACCTCCTCCCTAACTACTTCAAGCACAACAACTTCTCCAGCTTTGTCAGGCAGCTCAACACCTATGTATGTATACACATTACTTCATTAGTTCTTTTAACACACTCTTTAGTACTATGATGTTTGTAAGACTATATTTCGAGTGCGATTCGAAGTTTGATTGCTAAAAGGATTCGTAAATGTTAGAAAATAACACTGAAAAACTATGTTACTCGGACTTGGCTACGAGCTACTGTTTTGATGCTAGACAGAATCTAGGTATCACATTGGCTATTGTTCTTCTTGAATGTTTCAAGATTTTGGGCTTCCAACTTTCATGTCGTATCCCTATATCCATACCCCCAAAACGAATATTGTGTTCTAGAGTGAAGAGTCTGAGTAGCACAAGCCACAAGAACATGATATAGGTCTCTTCAAATGGTTATGGAGTACAATGGGTACTCCTTTTTCCTTTCTTTAATCCTTTTTATTTGAAGTTGAGATGCTTTTTGGTGTCATCAGTTCATCTTTTGACATATGTGATAAATGAGTTCTGCAAACACTTATACACCAGCATGCACATTTGTCTTGCATGAAAGTTGATCACAAGTCTTAGCTAGCTAGAATGTCTTCACTTTGAGATGGGTATGGGTATAAGTTCAGTTCACATTTGATCTGGCTAAAGTAGTTCATGTCAAAAATGTAATCATAATTTGTAAACCTTTTTGACATGGTGCATCTTTTACTCTTTTAGATTGTTTACTCTTGAGCACAACTGGGTTTAATTCAATTCATTTATGTTTCCCATGGGAATAATTGTTTGAAGATTTTGTTTGGATCCATGTATGAGTAAGAGGATTGGGAAGGGGGGGGGGGGGGGGGGACCTTTCAGACTTTTGGCTCTCTAGGCATTTGGTAAGAAATGTCTGTTGTATTGTACATATAGATTTGTGCTACTAATAATTTTCATTTATTTATTTGTTTATTTTATTCATCTTATTTCTAGTACCATGTGAGAAATAAGATAGATTCCTTTGCTTGGTGTCTTGGGTCAGTTCTTACATTTCCTTGTGTTGTGCATCTCTATTTTATACTCTTAATGTTCTATGACATTTTGTTGTTTGTTTATGCATCATCAAATCTTAAACCCAAAAATTATATTTCTCACATATTAATAAATGACACGCTTAGATATTCATGTGATTTGATTAAATATACTTCACAAAAGTTAATTAATCTCTTCATCTTTTATGATTATTAGGGTTTCAAGAAGGTGGTTGCAGATAGATGGGAGTTTGCAAATGAGTACTTCAGGAAAGGAGAAAAGCACTTGCTATGTGAAATCCATAGGAGAAAAACCCCTCAACACCACCACCAAATTCAGTACCAAGACCAAGTACTAATCCCACCCCAATATCTCCAATCAACAGGATCTGATGAACAAAATGTCCCAGCAGCTTGGATTAACATTGATCACCAGTCTCCATTACCATCTCCTAAACCCGCCACCGGAGGCCCAACCAACGACATTCTAACGGCGTTAACGGAAGATAATCAACGGTTGAGGAAGAGGAACTTTATGCTCTTATCTGAGCTTAATCATATGAAAACCCTCTACAATGACATCATCTACTTCATACAAAACCATGTTAAACCAGCTGCTGTGCCTAGCAGTAATGACCAAAATCGCCCCATCAACTACAATGCCATGGCACCTGCTGCCCCTCCTAAGCTTATAGAGTTGGATGATGATCAGGGCGATTCGAGCAATAGTTCGAGTCGAATCAAGGAGAAGAGGGAGACTATCAAGCTGTTTGGGGTCCCTCTTCAGAGCAAGAAGAGATTGCACCTAGAGGAATGAAATAAAGTTTAGTTTGTTAGTAGTAGTAGCTAGTATCAAGTTTAACTAGTTGGCTAGTTTTTAACTAGTAGGGTTTCATTTTTATGACAAGTTTTGGTTAGAGAAGGTGCTCAAGTTCATGAATCAATGCTAGCTGCTGCTCTTGCCATTAATTAATGATGAAGCTTTCTCATGAATTTTTGGCTGATCTGATACTGTATGCTTTCTAGTGACTATCTAGTGGTGGCATAACAATTAGTAGGAACTAATTCACTAATTATGTTCTTGAGAATAATACTCCCTATTTGTAACAAGAAGGCTAGCTCTCCTTTTTTGTTTTTCTTTTTTCTCTTTCTTTTCGTGAATGTTATATGAATGACTTTAATCATCAGTGACTGTAATCAAAACTTGTTAGTGTATTGTTCATCCAAATATATGTTCATCCTCAAGTCGGATCATGGATTCTTTCTTAGCCCTTGTTCATTTCGTCATTTATATATTGCATTCAGTTTATTTATTACATATTATTATTATTCATTCAGTTCCATACAGTTCAGATTAACGCGATTCAGTTGAAACGAACACGACTCTAGTGAGAAGAGATGGAAACTTGACTGAAGTCACTCTTGATAACAAGACGGGGTACGTGATTGTGCTACGATATATCCTTATTGTTAAGCTGATGATTTTAGAAAAAAAAAAAGTGATTGCATGGGCAAATATAAGCTTTGAAAGTTGATACTGTATGTATATGCCATGATTCCCTCCTCAAAAGCAGGGGGCCACTAAAAGATTTTATGGTGGCCCAGTATCTGGAAAAGCTTCTCAAGTGATGAAAGCTGAAAACAAAAAAGCATGATTTGTAATTAATGTCAATATGTCCTCAAGGTTTGATTTTTTAATTTTTCACCCCAAAGGCTTTGCTTTATAGAGCAACTCATCAGTCATCCACCCCATGGTGAACTCTGTTTTACTCCTATAGCCCAAGCAAAAATTTAAAGCTCATTGAATTTTGTCCATATATCATGGCACTACATAAATAAAGTTACTTTATTTGACATAGTCCATTTATTTTACTTTAAAGAAAGTGGTATCTGCTTTTTAATTTCTTGCTTTCTTTTTCTTTTTGGGTTCAAGTTTCTTTGTTGGTTGATTATTGTGAAAAAAAGTGATGCATTGGGATCAAATTGAAGAGAATGTACATGGGATCTAATTGAATGATCTTGTTTCAAGTTTAAAACCTTACACTATTTTGCTTGCTTCATAAAGTGTACACAACAAGCTAGGCCTTTGTATTTATCATATGGAAAGGTATTTCTTATACCGTTTCAGACGGCCCTAAGTCATAAATCTTATACCGTTTCAGGTTTTGTTGTATATTATTTTGGTCACACTGCGTGTCATCATCATATACTGACTATTGAGATTCTGTTTGACAAGGCATAAAATAAGCTCTTTTATCGATGTCAAGTAGCTTATTATCAGCTTATTTGTATATTTTAAGTGAGATCGATGGTCATAGAGAAGGGTGGGATCGGGGAGGTGTAGGAGAGGGGGGTTGAGTTCCGAGATGAGAGTCTCCTATAGTAAGGGGGGAGGGATAGGGGCAGCCGGGCAGGAGAGGGGATCAGATCAAGAAGGTGCAAGGGAGGGTGCTGAGTTTAGAGAGGAGAGAAAATGTTTAAATGGAGAGGTAAGACGGTCCCTTCACCTTGCATTTATTACAATTCACCCTATGTTTAATAAGTCCTAACTTGAAGCTTAATTCATTGTATAGGGTTACAGACCAATTCAACTAGAAATACTCTATAACATAAAACTCAAATTAAAGATTTATGTAATAACACTCGATTCCTGTATTGGAATAAAAATTCATCTATCAGGGGCAATGTGCATTATAATAGCACACTTTCTCCTCCCATTTCATATGGCAAACAATTATTAATTATATGGGGTAAATATAAGAATGTTGGACTAAAGTTCTATTTACAAATATAAATTAGTCAAAATTATTAAAATATTTTAAATTTGTCAATTACTTAGTATTCAATCCTTGTTATATAGATATGGTCTATAACACGGATTAAAAGAGATTTTTTTTTTATTTTTTTTTTGACTCGCGACATGGCTACGTTGAATTCCTCTATAAACAAGGGTGACTTTTTGATATTAAGGACCTAATCCTTATCATGAACCAAGTTTACGTTGTATTCCTCTATGAAGTGGGAGGGCTTGGAGTATAAACTTGAGATGCATTATAACATACTCCCTCAATAATGAACCAATCTATAAAATCCTCATTACTAAAGATTCTTATTTACGTAGTACTTTAGAATGTATGTATATATGATTAAATGATTGAAGTAAAGTAGCACTTTTCGGCGTCCAAAATCGAATAGAATGAACAGGGATTATTCATTTTTCGTTCCACATGATCGAGATGCTCTTTGGATCATTTGGTTGAGGTCCCATCATGCATGTTAAATCCCATAATCTTTTTCATGTCCTTATTTTTCTTTCTTCCTTTTGTTCTTTTTTGAGAAGAAAAAATAAAATAAAAAAAAAGACAGAGACAACGATTAAAGGCAAATTAAAGATATACTATATAATAATATAAGATGAAAATTCCAAAAGAACAAAAAGAAAAAGAAAAGGCTGAGGTTGCTTTTTAGTGTATGTATGTGGACTGTGGACTGTGGACTGTGGAGTGGTGGTTCTTATAGATATGTCACTCTCTATTCTTCTTTCCATCCCTTTGACCTTTGTGCTTCAAGGGGACTCTTTTATATAAAAACTTTCTTAATCTAGCACCAAAAAAAAAAAAAAAAAAAATTAAAAAAAAACTTTCATAATCAATACTCCATATAACTACTTTAGTAAGAGTTTAACTATGATATACTAAATCTATTAAAATTATAAGTTTATAAATTTATAATATATTTTTGACATGCGTTTCCCGTTACAAATTTTCAATATCGAATTGAATATGCCTAGTCTAACAAATGACAGCCTATTTAGTGTATTTTGTCAATATTATTACATTTGCGAAAATAATCTTAATAAAAAAACACGTATCTTAGGGGGAAAAAATAAAAGAAATATCAAACTTTGTATAAACAATGTAATTAATTGAAATGATATATATCATGCAAGTCTAGCTAATCAATATTTTAGTATGTTATGTAAAGAATTATATTAGCAAAATAAATACAAATATAATGATAGATCAGATAATGTGAGAACAAGTTTGTAAGTAAATCTCATTTGTATGTGCCATAAAACTTACTCTACTATGTAACTGGCGAATCTAAAAATTATTTTACATTGGAAAAACACATGCACCAACAGCTTAATAAAAAGAATTAAATTTCAACTAAATTTGCCAACATACCTTGAATCAAAAATAAAACCTTTTTTTTTGGACCAAATTAAAGTGTGTATGGAATAATATGACATGACTTATAAGTGGAGCATTAGAATTACTATTTGTATGTTTACGTACGTAGATATATATCCACGTATTCATTCAATTCATATGACATTTGCTCTCATTCACTTTCATACTTGTATGTACACAAGGAAAATCAATGTATTTATTTTTTCATTATTGTATTTATTTTTTCATCATTGTACACTAGCTTGACATTACAATGTAAGTTTAATTTGTTTGGTCAGTAACGTATTTGGCAATAATAAGTGCATAATATTATCCACTTAGGCATCAAAGAATTCGAATACTACATTGAGTAAAATGTTTCATGTTAGGCACAGAATGCTACCTAATGGAGTAGTATCATTTACAGTATCAAGTTTTTGTATAGATTACCAAATTTAATTTTTTTTCCCCTATGCAATGGTAAGAATTACAACAAATTTTATCAAAAAAAAAAAAAAGAATTACAACAAATTAGGTAGCACAAAAAAAAAAAAGGAAAAAAAAACCATTGAAAATTTGCATGACAAAACAAATGCTTGTTGGTTAAAGGGGCATTTGGATTTGGACTTAAATTGATTATTGGGCCTTTTTTTTTTGGAGGGGGTTATTGGGCCTATTTATTATATAGATAACTGGGCCTATATATTACTAATATTGTTAATGTTAAAATGTTAACCCAATGAACTGATGGGCCTATCTTGGAGTTGAAATGAAAGGAAACTAATGTGAGCCCATATTATAGTGGATTTTTTTTTATGTTGATGGGCCCATGTAGTGAGACCAAAACAATACTATTTTGGTTTGAAACTTGGATTCTAGTGGCCCAATCTTCTTCTTTTTGCTGATCTAATATTCCCTGAAAACATTTTGGCTAAGGGGTGCAAGTAAAATGAAACTTTTTACTATCTTCAATGGTCTAGTATGTATAGACCTTTACCAAATTTGGCTCATTTGATTGATGAGTTTAAACTTGAACACAAGTGAAATTGTTCATAAACAACTCTTTTGTTGGCTCACTAATATACTTGTGTCCTTCTAAGCTCAACCAAGTTAAACGAGTTTATACAAGAGTAAGGAGATATTCGGCTCATCTAATCGCATTTAGACTTCTAATTGTTGCAAATTAAACACAGATGTACAAATGAAAAGTTAATAAATACTTGATTTAATCTTATATTTTATACGTCCTTTATTTAAATATATTTACTTTATTAGTTGAAAACTTAAAAGAAATAACACATGCGAAGGAACCAGCTCAAGCAAGAGTTTAATCCACCTCTAGTCATAATTCTAGTTTGCAATGGTAAACAAGTACCAACACGAATTTATCTGAATGAGCAATCACTAATTTGGTATGGCAAGGAGTGAGGTCCACACAACCCGGTAATCGATCCACTCCATTCTTAATGGTTCATAGCTTTCGAAAGCAACCCTAGCTATTTACACAAAATATTATAAAAATAAATAAAAGTATTGATTGGTGGATTATCCAAATGTATACTTGTCAAAATAACCAATAAGCTAAATAAATAGGTCCATATTAAAAATGGTCCCAACTCTATTACCCATCAGTTGACAAATCACCAAACAAGAAACTATTGAGAGGACAAAATTATAAATGGTGGGGTTGAGATTGAGAGAGATACAGCAATCAACTGAATTAGAATCCCATCCAAGTTGTTTCATCTGATAGCAATCTCTGCTCAAACTTTAGGGGGCAAAGCTTTCGAATGGATGTAATGTTTAAATGTTATGCCCTTTCCATAGACGTGGAAACCATAATTGAAAGCACAACAATGTGCTACAATATTCTCTTTTCACCTCAATACTACTATATGTGATTAGATGTAAAGCAATAGTAAATAAAAATTAACAAATTATAAATTATACTATTACTTATAAATTTGGACAAATATTTATATCATCATTTTGGTCTAAACACAGGTTCACCCTAACTCTTTGGGCCAAGACTAGTTCTGTTCGCACCGAATCGACCCACGAAGGGGTTTCTCCATTCACAAGATTCGAACCCTCAACCTTGTTTAAGTGATGAGAGTGCCGAACCACTCACACCAACCACTTGCTGGTTATCATCAAAATTACCAATTTTTGCACCAACTTTTTCACTATGGCCTAGTAGTGGAATGGTTCGGATCAGAGTATGAAAATTCTTATTGTAATATAGAGACTGAAATAGTCAACTAAATAATAACAAATGTTGATTTTTATGGGTTTCAAGCAATTGAGCTTCTCTTAAGTACATTCCACTCGACCACACCTTACCTACTAAGGAGAATGCCAATTTTGATATCACTAGTTACACAATGAAAATGAAGAGAAAAAAAAAAAAGACATATTCTTTCCCCCAAAGAGAGTAGTACCCCCACTTAGTAAAGTTCTTATTTGAATAAGAATCAAAATGGGATTTTGATGATAAAAGCAAAATATACGAAATCATTATACAAAAATGAGATTCTCTTAGGGCTCACAATGGGATATTGCCACAATGCGACACATCACACTTGGTCATTTGGATGTATTGATTTCCATTGGCTAAAAGAGATTAGGTATTCAAATATTTTATTTATAGTAACTACCATTTGTCACCACACTTCTTCCCCACTTAACAAAGACCATAAATATTTGTGCTAAAATAGTTTTCATTAGTTTGACATTGCTAAGTTTGGTATTAATTATTATGCAAATCATGTACATAATAAACAAACAATTTTGGCTTTTTTGAGAACATAATGCTTTGCATATGCCACGTCTCCTTTAAAGCCCACCAATAATAACATGTTTAACTTGGTGCATGTCAACATTTTGAGGGGAATGGGAAAGACATATTTATTCTTTTTGCAAATACTTGAAAGTGGGGTTATTTCTTACTAGGACACATCCACTATTTTTCAAAAAAAGTGTCTTAGTCTGTCCTTAATCATCACGATTAGATTTTTGAAGAATCTAATGAACCACTTTTTTCGGATAAAAGGATGGGTAAAGTGATTATAATGTACTACTAGTATGTTGCTAGTACATTGAGTACCACTACTCCACTTACCTAAACAATGATGTATGTAATTGATGTTGCAATAATATATACTTGTACAAAATACAAATTGTGTGATCATTTCAATGAACTCAGTCTAAATTTAATTGAACTAAATTGAATACGCACTTAATTAATAGTAAGTACGTGAGAGAAAAAGTAAGTTATAGAATTAAACAGTACTAAACCGAATACATATTGATAAGGCGAAATAAACATACCATAATAGCTTCTTTACAACTGTAGTGTCTGTAGGTGATTATGGATGCAAATCATTCAAACCCATAAAAAATTTATTGATTTAATGATGTTTTTGACTTTTTGCATTACTATTTTTGGTTAGTTGTCTCTTGGAGAGTTCATTTTTTTTTCTTTTATGTTTATTAGAGTTAGTCTGTGATTAATATACATTATTTTTATCAAATGAAGGCATGAAAATTAGCTTCAACAACAATGAAATTCATCAACACCGAGGGTTGCCAATTAAAATTCTCGGGTTCGATTCCTGACTGTTGCGTCGCATATCTCGCGACTTACCTCCCCTATATGCAGGGACGGAGCTTCTAAAGGGCCTACAGTGGCCTTGGCCCCTGTAGCCCTTTAGAATGCATTATACTTTTTTTTTTTAAAGTTCATCAAAGCACATCATTCATCAATTGCTTGAACAGCTTTAGTTGCCAGTGTGATTTAATTAAAGTAGTGTAGTTATATAGTTATATGGTGAGCCACTATGATAATCATATCATTTGGTCTATTATTGAATAACCTTCCCATAAACAATTGTGAATCTTGATTGAAGGAAATAGCAAGCAAGCAGTTGATATAAAAATAATTACTCAAAATGAAAATTTTGGCCCCCGTTGGATCGAAGTTCTGGCTTCGTCCCTGCCTATATAGGTTCAGTATAGGGTTAATGGGGCCATCCAAAGGGAGCGTAATCTTTTGATAATGAAATTCATGTGATATGCTCACATAAACAAACCACAACTAGAAAACAAACATAATCTTTGTTCTTGGAACCATTATCTGATTTTGAAGCTATTAACAATAACTGCAATGAGTCAAATAATATCGGTCATTATTGCCCTTTGCCTAATTGTTAACTTTACTCTGTTTTGTGCTTAAGATGAGCCTTTTGCTTTGGGGCTTTTCCCTTTGCTTGTTAGGTTGAAAAGCAAATTTGTTGCTTGGAATTCTTAGAACTTGCGTTTTAAGTCTTTGTTTATTTGGCCCAACAAGCAACAATCAATCGTTACCATTTCCATAATTGTACAAGTATTGGGTTGACAATAATTTGCACATGACGTTAAGGGTAAGAATATTTTGAAAAATACTAGTACCTATTAATCATATGTATTTATTTGTAACACTCTAAATTGTTCATTGGGATATGTCTCCTATTAATATGCAAAGAAGAATTTCTTGTGGCGGATACCACAAACATAATACATACAATCAAATTCGTACATCGTTTGATCATGGATTTCAACTTAGAGGCACGGTTACAAAAAAGCAACTCACTGATCAAAAGTTCATGTTGGAAATACATGGCCCGTTTGATAGTTGACTGTTGACATTAGTTGTTAGACGATAGTTGGTGCTGTGATGGTCATTAGCTACTTTGACTAGTCTATAACAGTTGGTGTTTGAAAACATATGGTAAAAATTAGTTGGTTATTATTAACTAATAACTTATAAAATACATAAATAAAAAAAGCTGCCGCATTAGCTACAAATCAACCCCATAACTACTCATATTGGCTTTTAAAAGTTGGCTTGTTTGAAATCAAAAGCCAATCCAATGATCTGCTTACCAAACAAAATACTTCCTTTGACTTACCAAATTTTCTTACAAATATGGGCTGTCATTAATCATTTAATCTTATGTAATTGGTTAGTGAACTTTTTTAGGGAACTTGTGATACATGCCCTTATCAAACTTCTCAATTTTCAGCCAACGAAATATGAGCCTAATGTATCTACCATAGTCCTATATACATTAGGTCTTGAGTTCTATTTTAAGGATCAAACAAAGGAATTATTTTTTTATTTTTTTATTTAGTGTTCGATTAGGGGTATCCAAGGTATTTCTCCGTGAGTATATATTTTCTTGTTTAAAAAAATATAAAATATGTTTTACTTTGTCTATAACTATAATTAACTCATGGAAGTTTAAGGGCACCTAATTATTTTTCAAAAAAAAAAATAAAATTACATTTATTTTTCATGTATTTATTTTTCATGTGCTTAATAAGTTTCCCTATAAGAGGCAACTAGACATATCACTATTCCATATATGGCAAATAAACTTTTTCCTATAAAGCTTGCTTAAATCATTACTAAGAGTGTGTTCAGTTCGCCCGAAAGTACCTGAACTGAACTGAACGGCCTGAACTGAACTGAACTGGACGGTCTGAACTGAACTGAATTCAATTGAATGAATAGTGATCTGTGAGTGAAAAAGTGTATGGCCTGAACTGAACGACCTGAACTGAACTGAAAGTTCTGAACTGAACTCAACTGAACTGAACGGCCTGAAATGGGATTGGTTAAGGTGAAATGAACACACCCTAATTCTGTTAAAAATAGTATCACATTGTGACCTGATTATAAATATAAATTTTCGTCTTTATACTCTCTAACACTCTTGAAATGTGATCATTTTTTATGAAAACTTCAACATAATAGACAAGATTGACAACTATTTTCAAATAGAGGGGGAGTAGGGGTAAAACTTATTCGGATAAAGTCCAAAGTCAAACCAATCCAAGCTGAATTAGTCAGTTCGGATCGGATTTTTTGTAATTCGGATTGGATTCGGACTCAAAAAATAAAAAATTTGGACTTTGGATTTGGATTTGGACTTGACCCTTTGGAGTCCAAAGTCCAAACCGAAATATATATATATATATATATATATATATATAAATTAAGTTTTTCTACTTGGGTTGTCATATCACTAAATATCTCAGCCCGGCAAATCTAATAAAATAACGGAAATTTCCTGTGGTACCCT
>BSSO01000516.1:0-32268 GCA_030267885.1 Mesembryanthemum crystallinum
ATCTTTTTTGGAGTTTTGTTTTAAGGACCCAACTCCGATTGGCCTTGTCAACGTGGCACCAGAAAAAGTTTTTTTTTTTTTTTTTTTTCCCAATTTCCTAAGCTGCTGAAAAATGTGGGCCCCAGTTAATTTTTTGAGTTGAACTCCCTAATCTGCCCTCACCCTTCCCTCACTTGTCCACCGATCTCTGAAGCCCGGTTTATTGATGAAATCGATCGAACAAAGTCAGGCTCTCCTATTGCGTGAGCGCATGAGGGGGAATAGTAGATCTCGTCATTTTTATCGGTTGTTAATCGATTCAAGAGATCCGAGCCAGACTGTAAGAAAAGGATTTGACTTGGCCAAGCATGAACAGTAGTCTTGTATCTACTTGACTGACTCTTTTCTTGAGTTTCTCAACAAATCTATTTGCTCCACTGAATCAGGATAAGAGGTTAGAAGAAGTGAAGAGATTCACTCAAGGACTTATTCTCCTCACGGTTAAATCCACATCCCATTTCCTTTGCTAGAGCTTCAATTTGCTGGAAATTGAAAGATTATTCCCCAAATCAAAACCCAAAATTCCCAGTCAAGGAAAAGGAGAGGAAAAAAAATAATCAATTGATCTAGGGGGAAGAAGGATGTGGCTAAAGGAGGAGGGGGTGGAGCTGGGACGCCATTGATGGTGTCCATGGTGGTGTGGTGGGGTTATTGTCTCTTGAGGAATAAAGATAGAGAAAACATAGAAGGGAGCATGAATCAGATGGAGAACAGAAAAGACAAAAGGATGGATAATTTAGGGCTTCAACAATTAAAAATGGTGTGGGCCCGCATTTTTCAGTTAAAAGGGAAAAGAAAATATTTTTTCATATTTCCGGCGCCACATCAGCAATACCCAACCGGAGTTGGGTCCTTAAATCAAAACTCCACAAAAGATTGGGTCCTTATACCCACAAACTCATACATCAGTCCTTTAAAGCCACCACAAAAAAAAAAAAAAGGCCAAGTTCTTATATCCACAAAAGTGGAAATGACAAGTCCTTATAATGGGGTTGATTCAGGAATATTATCATATATGTATATCTAAAGTTGGGTCCTTTACGTGTGAGGCCGACACGTAGGACGCCAACTAAGCGTCATATAATCGCCACGTGTGCATGTGTTGATGCCACCTAGGATGGTAAGTAAGTGCCATCATTAATGCATCATTATTCACAACTTTTATATATTGATTAAATATGAAATTGTGATTTTAATTTATACATAATCTATTTCTCAATCAAAAGGAAAATATTTTTTGTTATACAACTCAAAATACAATTTTTACATCATTGCATTGGATTTTAAAAATACTTCAGAATGAGATGCATTTACCCAATAAAATTGGATAGAACCTAAGTAAATACATGGGTTACTTAAACACACATTTGGAGTAGAGAATGATGCGTTTGTGTCTACTCATCTTCCACATTGATACTTAACCATCAAATATGACATTAATTTAAAATTTAAAATTCATTTATGTAATGTTACTCTAAAACATTCTAATAGTTAAGTGTTTTAGGTGCTAGATTATCAATATTGAATTATTATGCCATTAATTTAAAACCTATGATATATTTATATAATATTACCACGAGAATCCAAGGATTATATATTTGAAGTATTGATTTTCTAAATTATTTTGCACTTTTAAAAATTTATACTCCCTTCGTCCTTGAATAAACTTTATAGTTTCCTCTTTGATACGTCTATGAATAAACTTTCTACTCCTTTTTTTGGCCTTAATTTGTCACAAATGTTACAAAAATAACCCTCCTTATATTTTGTTTCCACTTAAAAAAATGTGAATAGGAAGGGGTAGAGAGTAATTTTGTCTCATTCTTGGTATGTGTGCATAAAGCAACTAGAAAGATTACTTAAAGACGAAGGGAATAACATATTTTTTTGCGTCATTATTTTTTTTCTTACATTTCATTCATTTAAATTATTATATTGAAACATAATCCATTTTTCTTATTTGTTTTTATTTTAAACCAAATAAAATTGATAGTTTCAAACATTTGAATACAATTATAATACGACATACAATGAGCCTGTACTTAGTCTTACATGATAAGATGGGATCTAGCCTCAGAGGAGGATCTCCTAATCTGTTTTTCTTAAATTCTTCTCCTATATAAGGCTTTTCAATGGGATGGCTTGAAAGTTTCCAAGCCCCTCTCAGTTGCTCCCTACCATTCTCTCCATTAATGACGTCGACCACTAACTATTTTATACTCCTTCGTACATAGGAGAAAACTCTGTGTGTTCGATTGGACAACACTACCATTTTTGCAAGTTAATCCCACCAAAATCTCCATTAATCATCAGTACTTGACATAGTCATGCCTCAACATCTTGATCACACTGAAGAAGAACAGCCTTCATCTTCATCAACTGCTTTGATCAATGTCCGTGATTCTTCCGAAGGAAAAATTTCAGCCCATTTAGCTAATGGCGATTCTTCAAGTACAAGTAAATTGCCTCAAATTTCTAGTAATAATGGTGTTGAAGACGTTACCGGTAGTTCTGAAGCGTTGGCCAAAGGGATTTCCACAATGCTGGCGACTGTGATTAGGGATTTTGATTCCAAAGCTGACAATGCCTCTAATAGCCAAGATAAACTCTGTTCGTCTCTCGATCGTCTCACCGGAGGTAATTCTATCACTGCCTAGGAAGAATTCTTTGTTTGCCCCATTCGAATTTAATGTTTTTCTGACAATTGAGACTCCCTAATTGAATGAAAAGTTTTTAGGTGATTTCTGATAATCAATATTGTAAAAGTTCTTGTTGAATTGTGAAACATATGTTGAAAGAAGGGGTTAGGATAGCTGAGTGCAGTAGCAAGTTAGCAACGACCAATTACTAATTGGATTCTACAGAGGGCGAGGTTTGAGAAGGTCAAGATGTACCCGTTCTTACTACTGAGATGAGTTTAATTTGGGAAATGGGAGTACTGAGACAATGTCTTGATGAGGATTCAAATGTTGAGAATATGTGGGGTTCTTGAACTATGATTTTGGGTTTTTGTTAGGGGCTGAAGTACATGTGTGTGGTGATGCCTAACAGCTTTTTTTATTTTTTATTTTTTTTTTTTAATGGTGATAAAGTGTTTGGGTTGGAGTACTCTTCTTTCTCCCAAGGATGGTGTGAGATCAGATATCTCTTGAGACAGAGGTGACATTTTCCCCATATCAGATGTTATGCTTTCTAATTATTGAATTCCCTTTTTGATTGATTCTTCCTTTTTGCTGCTTTTCGGAATCATTGAAAACAACAACAGATTGGGATTATCTGACTTAAGGAAAAGGTCTGCTGGTCAAGATGTAAACAATGTTATCCTTCAGTAGAACTTCACTCAGTTTCGTCTATGTGAGTTAGTGTCCTGGTAAACATTCAAGAGTTCAGCCTTGCTGCTTGTTGAATGATGAGGAGCATTAGCTACCATGATCAAGTTTCGCAAAATTGGTGAAGAGCTAAACACAAAAATGTACCCAGCTTTATTGTTTGTGAGCTGATTAAGTTTTCGATTTTTTAGTTATCCTTTCTTTGGTCCGTTTTTCACAAAGTTGCTTGGTTAACTTTGATCAGTGAGAAATGGCTAACTAAATCACCCTCTCCTTTTGTGAGCTCGCTATTGCTCCCTTAAATAGCCTGGGAACGAAGTGCTTAGCCATTTAGGTGAAATTATATTCGAAGAGCTGTTCATCTCGAAGCTTGCTTGGGAATAATACATGCTTACTCTTGTCTCCTTCAATGCAGCTTTTTTTCTTGGTTTTATGTATTCCTAGTGTAATCACTTTTTACTTTGTTTCTTAGTTGTATCAGGGTTCAAAGCATAAAGAGGATGATTAGGGATGTGAAACTATAGAGTTGATAAATGCAAATCTCCTGATTCCTTTTCTTTTGATAAGAAAAAGTAATTATAGTGAAGATGATTACGAGCTAAGAGGACAAGTAGTCCTCAAGAGATCTAGGTACAAAAAAAAAAATCTCTAATTACAGATCTCCCCAAATGCCGCTGAATATCAGTGAGAATCACCCTCTTAAAAAGCCCCTACAACTTTGGCCCCAAGAGAGGTCAAGAAGACCACCAGTTCCCACACAAAAGCACATGGCTGGGAAATCTGCGAAAAAACTCGAGAGTGCCGTTCCAGCCAAAGGCACAAACAATAGCAAATAAAGCACACAGCCATAACACCTTATTATCCTTTCCCCCACCAAAACCAACATAACGGGTTAACAAGTGTTGAGTAAGAGTAGGAGGGTAAGTGAAACACTCTTCTGTAAACCCAAACAACCTAACCCAAAAGAACGTGTGAACTCACACTGTAAAAACAGATGAAGACCCGATTCCCTAGCACGATGGAAAAGAATACATATATTCATCACAGATATTGGTGGTGGGATTTTGTGTAAACTTTTCTCCTTGGATGGTAGCATAACGTTTAGTATTTGGGTAGTGGCAACTTAGATGATGACATCGTTTTTAGTTATTTATTGTTATTATTTAAGGTCGTGTCTCTTGTATCTTTCACTTAAGTCTTATCCAAGCTATTAGTTCTAAACTCTGTGCTTCGAGCCATTCGAGTGGCATTTCAGCAAATTCCTACTTTTTAGTGTGCTTTCTAGCCCATTATTTGCTCATTTCCACTATTTTAGATTGTTACTGACCTCAACAATCGAATCATAGCCTAACCATTACCTGGGCACTTATTAAACATTAGAGTAAGCTTTTATACGTTGAGTCATCCACAGGATATATTATAATGTGGGCTTTTTTTTTGATGGGAAATGACGAAGCTATTTTGCACTAGCTTATGATGAATGTTTCAAGCAAAAGCAGCAATTCACACCACAAAGGATCAGTTGTTCTCGGGACTCTAGGTATGGACTTGGTGTAGAAGTATAGTCCCTACCTTGATGGTATGCTTTCCTCAGATGAAGTCAGTATATTCTTCTCAAGAATACAGGACTTGTTATGGTTGGATGACTAAACAGCCGAATCAAAAATTGGGAAAGGATAAATTAAAATAAAAAAAACAGAACTTGGGCCAAAACGCCAAAATGAGAAGATTGCCCAAACCTACAAAGAAGATATTTTTATGCAAATGATGTTTAATTTTTTTGATAAGAGAAATTTGCATTAAATCAAAATAAAGATAATTACAAGCTAAGAGGACAAGGAGTCATCAAGCAAATGACGTTTAATAAGGACTTAAGGAGCTTGGCTAGTACTAAGTATGATGTGAGGGAGTGCAAGAATATTATGTAAATCAATTGAAGAACAATGAAAGGACACATTCTTCAAATTGAATTATTAACAAAGGTCACCAATGTCCTAAAACTGTAGTCCAATACAAAGCAATGTTGCCACCAAAGTCCGGCGTTTTTGTCACCAAAGACAAACATATAATTAAATTATAATAACACTCTAAGAGATTTCAATTCATCAAATAATGTTAAAGCTCAAATTGAATTTGTAAGTTCAGGTTCAATTAGTTCTTGAGTGATCTTCGACAAATTAATGACCACAAGGTTAAGAGCCTTGTTAATCTCGTCTTCTTTTGGTTGCACAAGATACTCGTTTCCATTGACATAAACCTTATCACCATCAACATCTAGAGCCACTTCAAATGTTAGTGGTGGAGTTAGGACTTGATTTGAATCAAATTACCCTACATTTGATTGCTCTTCAAGATGAGTGATAACTTTGGGTACATCTTCATGGTTTTTGTTATTGTTGATTGTCAAGATTGAAGCTTTCTTGAATTTCTCATTTCGCGTGCTTTGTTCTCTTCTGCCATGCATCACAAATTTATCTGCAAACCCTTCAAGTATCTCATCTAAGTCTTGCATTATCTCTTTGCCGGTTGATTGATAATGAACTACTCCCTCCGTCACTAAATGAAAGTTACATTTGCCATTTTAATTTGTCACCAAATGAAAGTTACATTTCCTATTTTGATAAACTTTTTACAACAAAATTACCAACTTATCCTCCCACTTGCCCACTCTCTCTCTCTTTCACATGGGCACAACATCATTTTCTCTCTCCAATCACTTTCAAAAAGTAAGCCCAAATGGTAATTTCACCCATCCAATAAATTTCAACCAAAAAGTCAAATGTAACCTTCATTTAGTGACGGAGGGAGTATTATTTTTTGGAGTTAAGTCAGCACCTCCCTCCAAGTCTAAAATCTCTCTACTCTCTCGCAACATGATGAAGGCTCAGATTATATCTTTCAACAATTGGTCACAGTGTTATGACGATAAAAAAATGTTACTCTCACAATGTAAAAAAGCCCCAAAACAACAGTAAACGATCGAATTTCGCCAAAATCCGATGGTGCAAGTAAGCTAAGCTGAAGCTTAACAAATCTTGCTCATAATGTTGTTTACCTATAAAAAACTGTAATGGAATGACTAAATTGAAGAACTTTTGCCTGACGAATTGATGAACGGATGTGAACTGTGCAATGCTCACAAGGCTTTGACTGGAACACATGATGTAGGTAGGACGTGTATGTGAGGGTTTTTTATGGTTTACTAGTTTGTAGCTAAAATTTTTGTGGGGTGCGATTTGTGGGTTAGGGAACGATGGCTGTGATACCAAAATTTGATGTATATTATCGAGCAAGGAACAATAAAGGATACATTCGTCAAATTAACTTATAATCAGGGTCACCAAAGTGGTTGTCACCAAAGACAAGTGAGAATTAAAATTCACCAAAAAAATAATAACTCTCAAACAGATTTCAAACTCACCAAAGAATTTAAAGCTTTTTTGTTTTAGATAAGAATTTTTATCATTATGGAATGGAAAAAGTAATTAAAAACTAGGAGGACAAGGTGTCCTCGAAAGTAAACTAGTTACAAGTTACCCAATGATGCTGTTTGTCAGTAAGCACCAGCCCCCAGCCCCCTGGAAGCACAAAGTATGAATCAACTTCACTATTACCAAAATCAGATCTAACATTTACAATATGAAAATCACGCTTTATGCAGGCCGTGAACATGCCTAATACAGGCCACGAACACGCCTAAACACAAGTCTTACTCAAACTAGGAAACAATCTAACAATATAGAAAACAAACTAGAATCAGGAAACAAACTAGAACTAGGAAACTAATAACAAAATAGGAACTAATTATGAAACAACTCCTTGACCACCAAACAAGTGCAAGCAATCGTCAACCACCAACACGCCTAAGAGTTTAAGCAACCTTTTTTCCCGACCCGATTTCTAAATATCCTAAATTACAATTTAAAATAAACTCTAAAACTTTCCTGATTAAGGCAATAGCATTATCAACTATTATACTGAAAAAAATAACTAAATTAAAACAGTAAAGGATAGATATTAACGTCCAATACTACACATGAACGCAGGCCTCAACCCAAAGGAACGTTCCTTAACCCGGTTTCTCAACAGCAACCAAGTAAACAATATTGACAAATGAACGGTTCCTTGGATAATCCAATAAACAATAGTGGATAATATTATCTTTTGCTCCTAGATTACAGATATTGATAAGGTTGACCTTTTGCTCCATTCTTGTGCACCTTCATGGATCTTTTCTAACTCTATTTGGTTATATAAGCACAACTTTAATCCAGATCTTGCATAAATAGTCCAAATAGTATTCATTATAGAAGACAGTTTTAATTGACAACCATCTAATATACAAGTTAGAGTTTAGAACGTTTTATCGTCTATGATTGCTTTGGTATTGACAACATGTTCCTCCATTAGTCTGAAGAATGATGGTTGCAATAGAAATCGAAGAATGGTACTTGCTGATGATTCAAATCAATTTTCTATCTCTGATTACCGAGATTTATAGGAGATGGTCTTAAAACATGTTGTGGGAGATTTCTTGGGGGAGGAAGAACCAAATGAAGATGTTGAGCAAGCATTTGATCTCATGAAGCTAGAAGATGAGTTAGTGAAGAGCTCCAAATCTGGGTGATTTGCCTTGACCAAATAGTTCTTTGGAGGCTTCTAATGTCATAAATAAGCAAGTTCCAACATGCTATATGTGATTATTGAAGTAATTTTCTGGTGATCATCCATGGAGAGAGTTGCACTCACGGTGTTCGTTCCTTCAAAGCCATTCAATTGAAGTTGGAGTCAGCACCACTCCCTAGACTCTATCTGTCACGAGCTCAAGTTGGTTGGAGATAAGTAGTTGGTACTTTCCTATTGCATTGAAAAGAAGGAAATATCAGTGGTTGTTGATGAAAAAAAACTTTGGATAAACCCTTTTTCCGGGGAAAGCCTATTCGAATTGGGTTTCTCTTCTACACTTTTAAGTTCACCTTAATACAACACCCCCAACTTAATAAATACAACACCAAAGTTGAAAAGACAATTATACGCCTATTTTTGTTTTACTTGCTTTTCCTCTATGCTCATCCCCCTATCCTTCATCATCCATATACAAAGATGAGATGAATTAGTTACCCGCACCATATACATGAAAAGTAAATTTGATATCAAGAATAGTATAAACACCTCATCAGTCAGCTCAAGCTTCATTGTTTTCCTTCCTTCCATTCCAAGTCTGAGCACACTAATCATCCCATTGAATTCTAATTTTCAAAAGTCACCATAGATTACAATTCTAACGGTCCCACCAAACAGTTAGAAGTTCAAATGGTTGCATTCTTTGTCACCTAAAGTTTGCTGACTTACACTAGCTCTTGAGCTCTATAAGTTAACAATTTCAATGAATAACATTCAAAATTTGTATTAAAATATAAGCAGATTCACACCCAGAATCACACACTAGGCCCTGAACTCGGCGCCGGTTTTATACACCTAAGCTTAGATTGGGCGCAGATGTCGTATCCCTGCTCCTACAGGGCTCATAAACCAGGAAAATAATACTATATAAAAATCGAGCAATGCACCACCGCTAAACCGGGTTTTAGGACTATTTTATGAAAGAGGAGTGAAAGGAGTAGTAACCCGCATCTGACAAAAGGAACTCAAATGTCATCAGCGGCACCAGTACCATTAAATTTGCTGAGTCTACTACCTTCTTTGCTGCTTCAATTTTTGTTAGTGGCTTCAATTATTTATTGTTCAAGGGCTCACAGTGCAATCTTTGATTTTTGTGGCAAAGAAAGGGGTTAGAGCCGAGGCAGTGGCACGGGGGAGGGGGTGATGGTGGTGGTAGTTTTTTTTAGCTTTTCAAAATTTAATTAAAAGGTTAGACATGTAATTTAATTAATTTAGGGTGTTATATTATTTGAATAGGGGTGTTGTACTTAGCTCCACCCTACTTTTAATGGGTAGAACATTGCGTTAGGAATACAACTAGCATGGAGCTTGATGGAGGCCATGGTACAAGCTGCAAAAAAACTTGGCAGCTTTCCTCTTTTTGTGCTTGCAATTGACTCCCTAACTAGCTTAGGTGAGAAGTGGTTATCCATGTTTGGAAACTTACCTGGAATCAACCTTCTTTCAATAGTCGTTGCGTTGTTGCTTTTTCTTATGTAGAATTGCTTATGTAATTGCATTTTTACTTTTTCTCTAGGTTTTTTATTCGGTTCCAAGCATTAAAAAAGATTTCTTCGGTTTGTAAATCTCCAGCATTGATATATGCAAACCCTCTCCTCAATTGAGTGAATTGAACTTCAAAATAAATTATCCTTTCTAGTTGATACTGTTTGTAGAATTCCCTGTGATCCCTTATAATGCAGGCATTAATCGCCAAAGTTGTTTATTTCTTGCTTTGTTTTTCGTAGAATTTATGGATCATTTTTTCTTATTATTTCTGTTTGATTTTTTTTTTTTGTTTTTTGTTTTTTTATTTTTTATTTTCAACTTTGTCTCTAGGTTGTATTAGGGTTCTCCAAGGATAAAAAGATATTTTAGGCTTGCATATCTTCATAATTAATGAATGCAAACCTGCTCCTCATTGAGTGAATTGAACTTTATAACCCTTTAGGCAGTTGGTGTTGGTTGGCATTCCTTGGAACCTTTATGGCTGAGATTGCATAGCCTTTCTAATGTTATATCTCTGTACTTAACTGGATTTCATAGAGTTGAATAATGATTTTCACATTTGAAACTTACCAGAATTATTTGACAATTTGTTATTAGCTGAACACCATCTAAGTACCTTTGGCCATGCGTTGGAGAGGCAAATCGAACTATGCAACATCATTTCTGATGTTTTGGAATGACAATTTGGCACAGTGGTGCTCTTCCTAGTTCAATCAAGAGCAAAATAGCAGTAGTATTAGAAATCTTCTATTTTCTTGATAGTGTCTTTAGCTATGGATTTGGGTTCATTTTATGTGTGGCTGTATTTATCCCTCACATATGTTTTCATGATATGGTTTGTTCGGAGCTTAATATATGAACTTAGTTTATTAAATTCCATATTCATATGGCCAGAGAGGATGGAAATGGCGTATTCCTTTCTTTGCTGTGACATCATTGTTTGGTCAAGATCCCTTGATCTGGATTAATAGTATAAGAAGTCATAAAGTCTAGGAGACAAATTCTATGTTCTGTCTTACATAGGGGCCCCCTATCAGCTGGTAGGGAGTTAGTCAGGTAGGTGGTAAGCAAGAGCTGAACATAATATAAGTCTTAACATGTTGGGAGAGCAAGTTTAATGGATGGAAGGAGAAGATTGAACATGGTTCATGTTTACCCATTGGTTTCACTTCATGAAGATGTAAAGAATTAGTGAACCATGATGGATAATTTCAAAGTGAAGTTTTGTTATCCTTTTTGTCCTCCTAAAGCCCGATGCATTGTATTTGTCTTTCAAAGGCTGCTTGTTTTTGCTGCCAACTGTTCTAGTATTACTCAAAAGATACCAAATGTATGCATTGGTACCGCAGTGTGATTGTGGCATTGATTACTTCTATGGTTTTTGCATGCCAGGTGGCATGTTGTGTCCTAGGTATTGTTTTTATGAGACTTGCTTTGAAGAAGATTTCTCGACCAATAAGAAATGAATTTATATAGAAAGAGGCTTGTGGAAGCAATAATATTTGTGCCCATACAAAAAGTTGTATATCATTTTGTGTCTATTGGGTGTTACGTTTGAATTATAGTTCTACATACAAATGAAGATGTCACTTTTTTCTGACTTCACTGAATCTTTCAACGTGGCAGAGCTTGACCAGCTATTGGAGGATGCACCATTGCCCTTCATCATTCAGCATGCTGCTAAACTATCTCACGTCCGAAAAAGAGTGTCATCATTGAATTCAATTTTAAGATCTATACAACGTCGTCTTGACAATATTGATCGGATGATGTCTGTGGGCTTGCCAAATGGTATGTCAGCTCAACTTTATGTTTCATATTGAAATCACATATTTCTTGTTCAAGTGGCCAACATGAAGGCTACAAACTTATTGAATATCTATAGAGTGATTCTAGTGGTTTGCGGAGATTTGAAATGTTAATCATACAAAGGGAAATAATGAGAAAGGTTTCATTTTAGCTGGTCTCTCTTATCGAGAAATATCTTCATCTTGTGAGGAATAATTTTTATTTATTTATTTTTTTTTTAATTTTATAAAGATAAAGAGAGAGTATATATTAGTGAGAAGTCAATTGTACAAAACGAGAGGATAAGATATCCGCTCCCAAGAAACAGTTACAGTTACAAATTGGCCTAGTTACATTGAACCTCAGAAATAGTGTAATCCCAAAATAAACCAGCAGCGTTAGCCCATAAAGAAGCAAGGTAAGTAACCCTATCCTAGATCAAATCAGTAGAAATGTAAACGCCAGTAAACACTTGGGCGTTCCTCTCTAACCAAATGCACGACAACACTGGGAAGAGAGCATTGCGCCATAACACCTTCTTCTCCATCCTTCTACTGAAACCCACAAACCGCGTCAGTAAAATCTCCGTAACACTAGAAGGACAAACCCATAACTCTCCTCCAACTCCGAACAACATACTCCAAAGGTTCCGAGCTATATCACACCCATGGAAGAGGTGTACTGAGGCCTCACTACTCCGGCAAAGCAAACAAATATCAGGTGATAAAGCCACCCATGGTCTCCTCCTCTATGTCAAATAATTTGTGTTGACCCTATCCAGCGCCGAAGTCCACACAAATGCTCTCATCTTCATAGGGACCTTGGCCTTCCAAATAAAATTTGCCAAGGGGAATTGGGGAGCGGCGTTCCCAGAAACTGAAGGAAGGACTTACAAGAAAACTCACCTGTAGAATCTCCAACCCACCTCCTAGAATCCTCACCACCTGAAAAATGAAACCGAATCCAGAAGCTCTAAAAGAGAGGTGTCCTCTTGCACCTCCCGATCGTGAGGTGGTCTCCGAAAATGCAGATCCCACGAATCAATTTCCGCCGAGAAAAAATCATCCACCATGGCATAACAAAGAGTGGACAATCGAAATAAGCGAGGAAATTGTAGCACAAAGGTTGTCCGCCCAACCAAGTGTCTTCGCAAAACCTATTACGCAAGCCGTTCCCAATCTTCAACTCCACCCGAGGAAAGAAATGTGTGGAGATCTGTGAAATAAATTTCCAAGGTCTAGCATGTGTTGGAGTTACCGACAATTGTGCATCTCAACCATTTTGTTGCAACGTGGAACATACACACTTGGCTATAACTCCTACTTGAAGTGCATGGCAATAAATATCAATACTTTGAACATAAAATGATAAAAGGAACCCACCCAAAACTTTAATCACAGGCTAGGCCACCGGATTAGAGCCTTAGGATTCACTTCCCACTCACCAAACCCACAAAGGATTAAGGATTAAAAGAGATCTTTAAAGAAGGAGAGGCGGCACTCTCTAGCTTTTCATTTCATCCAAAAACTGAGTTTTTACAACCCTAGTTCCTCTATTTGTAAGCTATAGAGGTCTGCTATTACATGCATAAAAATGAAGGAAATAGCTTACATAAATGCTAAATCCACTACAAAACAAAAGAGGAGCCTCTAGGCCACCGGTTAGGTGCTTGTGCGGCAAGGAGAAGGACGGGTGGTCCCTAGATAGTACACTTCTTGTAGCTGGCCATTGTAGTGCTTCTATTAGGTGGATTACTACAAAACAAAAGAGGAGCCTCTAGGCCACCGGTTAGGTGCTTGTGCGACAAGGAGAAGGACGGGTGGTCCCTATATATTCAAGTTCAGGTACGAACTAAAAGTTATGTGCGAACTAAGAATCTCATCCGTCGATTATAATAATCAATGGCACCCCCTCCCATGCGAACGGGGTTCGAGTTTCAAATTTTCTTAAAACCTTCTTGAGTGTGAATGGAATCTTAAAATCTCAGCCGTCCACTAATAAAGTCGACGGCCGAGATTATTAGTTCGCACCAGAACTCGATTCTCTCTCTCTCTCTCTCTCTCTCTCTCTCTCTCTATATATATATATATATATATATATATATATATATATATATATATCTTTCAGTGTACTTTGAGAAGGAAGGTTCTTCATCAGGGTATGCCAAAACATTTTTAGTTTTGCTCCCTTTGTCTTGTGTTTGCCGTCTTTTTCTTTTGTGGTGCTGGTGCCTCATTTGACCTTCCTACTTATTACTAGTAGAAGTTTGTTTAGAGAATATATATTATCCATGTTTGAAATTCCTTAAAAGCGTGGAACTATAATAAATATCCTCTTTTGGAATTTTCTTACAAAAAACAATTATTGGCATGGCATAAAATAACTGGCATTCAGTAAGTTATAACCATATCTTAATATTATAAAAAGTCTACAACGACAGTAATTGTGTGATGGAGTTCTTTTCTTATGTTTGTGTGATTTACAACAGTGTTAACCTTTTTTCTCTCGTTGTTGCAGATAATTCCAATGTAGGTGGTCCCAAGTAACTTTAATCAAATGAACTAATAACAGGTACCTCTCTTTTGTATTCCTTGCTTTAGGCCCCATGAAATGGTGGCAAGATATATTTCATTTTCATCAGATTTTATTTGAAAGATCTGTTAGAAAATCAAGAACCAATCCCTCCATGGATTTAATGGGTTAATTGCTTGATGTATTTTTTAGAAGATGAGAATCAATTTTAATCTTTTAATCGATATGTTTATATTCACCATTGATTTAAAAATAGTAGAATAATACCTGATCTCTGTGTGACCTGTGATTCACTGGCTGAAGTTGTGCATATTTTAGTATACACGAAATTGTAATTACATGCGGTAGTGATATGCCAATATATCATAATCTTAGACTTCAAAGTGTGTGCTATAACTTGTTGAATTGTAGCTCAAGATTCTTTTGAGACAAATGAGGCACTTTGTCTGAACCCTGTTTCATTCATCTCACCCCTGTTTTGTTCATCTCATTAGGTTTCATCTAGCTTCCAATGCTTGAAACTGCTTCCTCAAATGTTCCATGATTATCGACTTTTTTTTGAAGGTAAAAAAAATGGAACTTAATGGCCAAAAAGAGTACTTACAGAAGAATAATGTAAAGGTCTAGATTGGAAATTCAACATCAACTGAACTAGTAATTTTATTTGGGATTCAGCACTGCACCCGCGTGCTGGCCACCAAAATCTTGAGTGAGATTCTGGCACTTCACTCGGCGCCAATGCAGAAGTTTTCACCGAAAAATCTGGCTTAGCTCTGCTAGGCATTTATCCTGTATCAACAGAGCGTGGTAGTTAGTTAGGACAATAAATCCTATAAACCTAAATATACACACATTTATTATAGAGTACTATTTTAGTTATTTCAGTATAAAGGAATCAGTGCTTATTCTCCAAGAAGACCTAAGTTATAAAAACCCATAATTTGCCTCCTTTTTCAAATTTGGTATTGCACCGAATAATGCAATGCTAATACTCGCATTATGATTCTAACTAATTATATTATTAGATAATGAAATCTAATTGACCCTCTAGAATTTGGCTCCAACTATGTTTCCCCGACACTACAAATCACCGTTGTGTCGCAAGTGAACCCGATCCGACACAGGATACGACCCGGCATACGGGTCGATCTGGGTTAGATGGGTACGACCACCAGACACGGCTGGGGTTTGTTTCGGAAAACCCAGATCTGAAAATTGAGGCATTGATTGACGAAGCTCAAGGATAAAATAAGAGGGCTTTTGGTCGACCAGGAGAGATAAATCCGTTCATGTTGCTGGTGGTCGTTTCTTCATCCTCCATTGATGCGGATCTGGACCTTGGGAGCTCTGCTTTCCTTCTTCTCTGGTTTTGGAATATAAATTTTTCAGAATATAAGGGTGAAACCTTTGAAAAGAAGCCTCTAGTACAGCTGTCATTTTGTTTCTATATAGGGTACAAGTGTCCTTTCAACTCTTTCCCTTCAGCTTTAAATTTTAAACTCTTATGCTATGTTTGGTAAAATTAGCTGTAGCTATTGCTTAAAATCTTGTTTGGTAGCTGAGAGAAAAAAGAACAAGGTGTAGCTTCAACTGTAGCTTTTACTTAAAATCTAGCTGTCAAGTGAAAGCTAATATGGATAGCTTTCAAAAATCAGCTGTAGCTGTAGCTTTGTTAAAATCTTGTTTGGTACGTGAGAGAAAAAAGAACAAGATACAAGTTTCAAGCTGTAGCTTTTGCTCAAAAGCTGCCAAAAGCTAGCTTTTGGTGCCAAACATAGCCTTACTCCCTCCGTTTCGCTAAAATCTTGTCATGGTCTATTTTTGTTGTTTCTCTAAAATCTTGTCATGGCTTAAAATAGTAAAGTATTTTTGTTGAAATGTCATAATTACCCCCACCCATTATTTACTTGACCAACCCTCACCATCCTCTCTCCAAGGGCACAAGTGGAAGTTTCACACCAAGCAAAAACGCCTTAATCTACGTGCAAATTGCCCATGACAAGATTTTAGCGAAACAGAGGGATTATCTTTTACAGCTGTAATTTTTTTTCCATTAAAAGGTAAATTCTTTTTGACTTTTATAATCTAACCTGTTTCTTTTACTTTTACTATGATGTGGCATCCATTTAGTAATTACACAGTGGGTCTTTTAAACTCTTCTAAGATTTTCTTCAACTTTCCCCTACTCATATCTTAAAATTTAGCAAATTACGTATCTAAGAGTCGGATCGTACCCATGTCGGATCGTACCCATGTCGGAGAGTCTGGGAAACATAGGTCTCCAATGTCAACCACTTTTAACCATGGTATCAAATATCGGTTGATAAGAAACGTATCGGCTAGTACGTAATAGTTTTTGATTTAGTCGATACACAAAATCCCTCTTCTTGGAAGGGATGTTTGATACAACCGATATATGGCCGATACAGCCTTTACATGGTTGATGCCATGATAAATGGTCGTTAAAGCAGATAAATGGCCCATGGTGACCGCGACTGACATGCTACAGACCTCTACATAGTTTGCTTCCATGACGTCAAGGCCATTACCCCAATCGCGAATGGTACGCGATTTCTAACCCTGCTATTAACACCACCTTGTAAACCATGCAAAGTCCATTGGGATATACTCCCTCCGTATCTAAATCACATTAACATGTTCTATTTTCATCCGTCTTTTAATCACTTCACATTTCCTGGGTCGTTTTTTATATATGAAAGTACCAAACTATCCTCACTCTCTCTTCTCCCCTCCCATCCCACACCCCTCATTGTCTATTCGTCCCTCCCCCTCCCTCTTTCCCCTTCCCCCTTCCCCCTTCCCCAGACCACAAACCCACTCACCCAAACCCTCAGTCTCTCTCCTCCCCTACCCCACTACGTGCCGCCCCACCACCACCAGCACCACGCCCTTCTCTTTCTCCGCTCCCGGAGGCAACCTCCCTCACTCTCTGATTTCTCTACTCCCTTCTTGGTCGTTCCTCATCGTTGCACTCTCTCCTCCTCACATCATCTTAGATCTAGATTTCAAGGCTGGTGGTTAGTGAAGGTTGAGTCGTTGGAGATGGAGGTGCACAGAAGATTTTGAGGTTGGCGGTGATGGCGGTTACGATTGTGGTTGCGGTTGCGGTTGGTAGCGTTGGGGTTGGTGGTGATGGCGGTTGCAGTTGGTAGCAGGGTTGGTGGTGTGGCGGTTTGGCGATTTCGATTTGCTCTTCTCTCTCTCTCCTCACATGTTGGGGAATCATTTGCTTGGGGTTGGGATTTTGAGGCCCGGGAAGGAGATCCGAGATATGAAGGGTGAGGAGAGAGAAATTTGAGGGGGTTTGGGCAGGGACTTGGGTACAAATGTCGAAGCTATTTTTTCTTTTTCAAATTTTATTTTTTCCTCCAAAATTTAAAACATCACTCATTATTTAACCAAGTGATAATGTCTCCAAGGGCAAGGTGTATATAAACTTTCTTCTTAAACTAAGTGCAAGAAGCAAGTGTTAACTTCATTTAGATACGGAGGAAGTATATGGTAGAGATAAGCGGAGAGAAAACTTGATCTAAATATTTTATTAAGTCTAAATTTTATAGCTTATAGGAATAAGCATAACGTTCTATAGTGAAAAAGGCTTGGGAGCTAGAAGGATTGACCTAAAAATTTAATGATAAATTTATGCCTAGAATAATGAAAAGTCTGTAAACCTCTTCCATCTTTCAACTTCCTAAACTTTCTAACTACTGGACAATTCTTGAAATATCTAATACTTATGGCTAATTCTCTTTTTCTAACACTCCTTGAGACTTTGCCATCATGCCATGCTTAAGAATTAGTTCATCAAGCCCAAATCAACCATCTCAGATTTCTTCTTTCATCTCCTGCTTGAATGCAATGATCATCTCTGTATTGTTTCTTGTAACAAGAAGGTCATGAACATAAAGCGAAACCATGAGTATATGATTGTTACACAATTTAGTGTAAAGTTTATGCTCGTTCTTACTTCTCTTGATTCCTTGTTCAGGAAAGTAAGAATCGATCTTGCTTCTTTCTGCTCCAAGCTTCAATCGGAGTCCTTGAACCGCCTTCCTTATGAATCTATTCAGCAGATGTACGGCTGTCCAAGACTAAAAGACTTTTTTGGCATGTTTTTCTCTGCCAACATGCATAGCCATTTACACGACGGTTCTATTTATTCTTTCAAGATTTTGTTCTGCTGGAGTGTGTAAGCAATTGTTAGTTGATTCTCAATACCCTTCATCTACACACAAATGATCAAATTGTGATGAGGTGTACTCCTTTCCCCTGTTAGACTTGTGTTTCTTCAATTGGCAGCCATTCTGGGTGGGTTTCTGTAAGAGCTTTTAATATTTTGAAAACACGGAACACTTCTGATCTTTCTTTCATGAAATGTACCAAGGCCATTTGGGTGAAACATTAATAAACAAAATAAAGTACGTGTTTTCAGTGAGAGATACAGTTTTGTGCGGTCCCTAAACATCGGTATAGACAAGCTCTAACCTCTCGTTTGCTCTCCAAACTTTCTCATTCGAATTAGGCAGCTTATGTTGCTTGCCAAGTTGACAAGGCTCACAAAGATCCTTGGTGACACAAATTGAAGGAAAATTTCTCACCATGTCTCTGTTATGATGTTCATTCTAAGTACACAGATTAAAGTGCCTATACCTTCGATGCCATAGCCAAGTATCATTGATGAGAGCTTTTTTTGCAACCTCTCTCGACTTTAGCAATCTCTTTCTTCTCCAGATCATATATGGTACAACGGTTATTTTCAAAGGCAAGTGAATAACCATTTTTTATTGTCTGAGCAATGCTAAACAAATTGTCACACAGATCGAAACTAGGGGACCATCATTGATATATTTCGTACCTTTCTTTGTGTAGACAGCCATTATGCCTTTGCTCACGAACTTTACAATCAAAATTCCCCATTCAAACTGGAATTTTGACAAGTGTCTAGCTTGCAAAAGATGTTTGACTTATTTGCCATCTGGGATCTGCATACACTGTCAATCAACCGCCTTTCCTTGCTACTTGTGGTATGCACATAAAAGAGAATATCTTCTTGATTGCTATTAAAAATATGAGCCTCTGTGTTGGAATGTTGCTGCATTCCTTCTCAACATGGGCAATTCTCCAGCAAAACTGACATTTAGGCTACGCTTTATGAAAGCAATCTTGTTCAAGATGTTTGTTTTGCCATAAATTTTCTCCTTGATTGTAGTGCTTCTCTTTCATCACTAGCTCCGTATGCCACCTTTGTTCTTCCGACTGCTTCCTTTAAAGCTTGTTGGCTTTGGCCTATGCTGTGACTAAAAAACGTCTTTTACAGAAGCTTGAAGGGATTTTCTAAATATTTCTTCATGTGCCCACAAAGAACCAATCACTCAGTCACACTGAATTTAGTTAGGTCCTTTTTTTTTCTTATTATTGTAACAATTCTTTTGAACCTATCAGTTAGGCTTCCCTAAATCTTTTGTACATTTCTAGTATGGGAAATATTCTTCCCATAATTCATTTGATTGACGACTTACATAAATCTAGAAGTATAGTTGTATAGTCTTTGTTCACCTTAATCTTGATGTTTTCAAAATCTTTTCCTAAAGTATTGAGCTGGATAGCTCTTACTTTGTCATCCCATGAAACTTCTCTTGGAGAAGACTCCATGCTTCCTTCGCAGTAGATACTCTCATTATTCTAGGAGATGGTGTGTGACAACAATGTTGGGAAAAGACGAATAATTTGTGAAAGTTCTTTTCACTCTTTGTGTGATTAAACTGAGCAAAGTAAATGAATGAGGACACGAGATTTTTTACATGGAAAGCCCTCCAAGGAGAAGGTAAAACCCATGGGACATAGAGTCCACAAAAAAAATTTCCACTATGAATAGTAGTTTTACAAGGTTTCTTCCTTAACGCAACTAGGGGATAACTCACTCTCCTCACCCAAAATATGATGGATTACAACAATTATAATCTTTCACTAATATATTAAGGACTAACTCTCACTAGTTTAAGGAATTAACGATACTCTCAAAGTCTTCAGGGAATGGTGGCTTACTTAGTTTTTCTCTCTCTAGGAGGATTCTCTTTTGTTTTTCTTCTTGTTGTCTTTGCAATATCCCTTCAAGGCTTCTTATTTATATGCAGCTAACTCCCTATATTTGGCATCCTGTAGAATAGGTCTGTGTGATTACAATTGTAGAAAACTAGAAACTCCTAAAACAATGCATGAAACTCTCTATGCTTCAAATTAATGTTTCCAAAAATTGCTTCACTGATTACATTGATTAGTAACCTTTTTGTGCTAATTTCAATCCGTATCTCTCATTTTATTTTATTATGGACCCACTAATTAAGGAGGGATAATTTGAAGCATAGAGAGTTTCATGCATTGTTTTAGGAGTTTCTACGATTGTTATCATACTGACCTATTCTACAGGATGACAATTATAGGGAGTTAGCTGCATATAAATAAGAAGCCTTGAAGGGACATTGCAAAGACAACAAGAAGAAAAACAAAAGAGAATCCTCCTAGAGAGAGAAAAACTAAGTAAGCCACCATTCCGTGAAGACTTTGAGAGTATCGTCAATTCCTCATACTAGGGAGAGTTAATTTAGTATATATTAGACTTAGTGAGAAATTATAATTGTTGTAACCTATTCTATTTTGGGTGAGAGAGTGAGTTAGCCACTACTTGTGTTAGGGAAGAAGTCTAGTAAACCTGCTATTTTTAGTGGGATTTTTTTTTTCTTTCTTTCTTGACTCTGCATCCCGTCGTTTTTACCTTCACCTTGGAGGTTTTCCACCTAACAAATCTAGTGTCTTCATCTATTTATTTTTCTGCAATTTATTTTGCTCATTATAATCACACAAAGAGGGAAAAGAAACTTCTGCAAATTATTCGTCTTTTTTCAACAATGGTATCAGAGCTAAGGTTTATCAAAACCATCATCTTTATTTGTGATTTAAGATGGAGGGGAATGTCACTCATGATGGTGACATGTTCAAAGTCACTGCTGAAAATTATTTCTGTTAGAAGCGAATGATGGAAGATCACCTATATTGTAAAGATTTGCACTTCCAAATTGTCAATGACGAGCGCGACACAATGAGCAGGAAAGACCAAATAAATAGAAAAGTGATGGCTATGATCCACAAATACATCTACCGAATTCGAGCATGTGTCATCATACACCAATGCTTACGATTTATGGACAAAGCTAGCGTCCATGATTCAAAAGAAGACACCTCGGAACAAGGTTAACTTTGTGAGATGCTTTGTGAAGTTGGAGTACAAGGATGGCCAGAACATGGTTGAGCATCTAAGCATCTTCAAGGGGCTGTCAATCAAGTTAGAAAAATTGATATGGAGATTGAGAATGAGTCGAGAGTTGGGATTCTCTCGTTGTCACTCTTAGCAACTCGACCCGAAAAGGAAAGCTAACCACGTATACTGTCTCCTATAGTCTCATGAACAAAGAATCTCGGAGAAAGGAACGTGGCGTATCCATGTCATTCGACGCCAATGTTGTTAAGACCAGAGCTGATAGCCATGGAAGAGATAAAAACCGAGGTTGTGATAAGTTAAAAGGGCGATCCAAATCACTCCCAATAGTTACTTGCTACTATTTTGTTAAGGTTGGTCACAAGAAATCAGAATCTCGGATTCTTTTGAGAGATTAGAAGGCCAGAAATGTCAAACCTGATTTGGCCAGAAGGAGGAGAATAACACAACTATCGTGGCTACCAAAGACGATGCCGGTGATGTCTTTATTATTGGGGAAGACAACTACCTAAACATCGCCTACGATGATAGCTCATGAATGGTCGATTCAGGTGCCTCCTTCCATGTCAACTTACATGAAGAGTTCTTTTTAACATACCAAAATGGCGATTTTGGCAATGTCAAGATGGGAAACCGGGTAACAAGTAAGATCGTGGGGCTTGGCAATGTTATGGTTATGACCAACACGGCATGTGAGCTTGTGTTGAAGGATGTTAGACATGTTCTAGATATGCGTCCCGACCTTATATCAGCCACGGAGCTCGATGATGCCGGTTATATGAATCATTTTGGCGTTGTAAGATGGAAAATCACAAGAAACAACATGATCGTCACTAGAGGGTGAAAAGAGGATTCATTGTATGTCACTCAAGCAAAGTTGTGCAAGGAGGGAAGCTAATATTGCTCATGATAATTCGTGCTTGGAGTTGTCGCACAAGAGCCTCGCGCACATAAGCGATAAGGGATTATAGATCCTCAATAGAATAGATTTCCTCCCGGATGTGAAAGGTAAATTACTTGAATCATCACTCATTGTTTGGCTAGAAAACAACATAGAGTTTCATTTTGCACACCTAGCTAGCGACATAGAAGAAAGAATGTTCTTGATTTGGTGCATACAGATGTTTGTTCTATGACTAAAATATCACTTGGTGCTGCATTATATTTTGTCACATTTGTTGATAACCATGCAAGAAAAGTTTGGGTGTCTTGTTGAAAACAAAAGACCAGGTGCTTGAGGCAGTCAAAGAATTCCATGCCAAGGTGGAATGAGAGACGGGTCGAAAGCTTAAGTGTGTCAATTCAAGTAATGGTGGAGAGTTCCGTGGTCCCTTTGAAGTGTATCACATGGCATTAGACTCGAGAAGACGCCACCTAAGACTACATAATTAAACGGTGTAGCCGAAAAAATGAATCACATAATTGACGAAAGAGTCCGATGCGTGCTACCTCCTGTTAAATTCCCTAAATCATTGTGGATTGAAGCCATGAAGACAATCGTCGATATTATCAATCATTCTCCCTCGAGTCCTTTGGATGGAGATATCCTCGAGGAAGTACGGACGGGAAAGAAGTTCTCATGCAATCAATTCAAGGTATTCGGTTGTCGAGCATTCATCCACGTACCTAAGGACGAACGATCGAAGCTAGATTCGAAGCCAGTGCATCTATCTTGGCTCACCTAAAGATGAATTTGGGTATCGCCTGTGGGATCGTGTGAACAGAAGAATCCTGAGAAGTTGAGATGTTGTGTTCTTCGAGGACGAAACCACTGAAGATACCAAGCAGTCAGAAAAGCCCAAAATGAGCAAACGACGTGATGAGGAAGTACCCCTTATGGCATATGACAACCTAGGGAGACAAACTTCAGAGATCAACAATGATGAAGATGGTGATATGCCTGATCAAAAAGAGACCACAAAAGAAACAGAGGCGTTGTCAACAGAGACTAATGACGCAGATGTCAAGCCAATTGAGCAGCCCACAGTTGAGACAATCCACGTGGGTGAGACGACCCTCTACTAGATATCCATCAATTGTATATGTCACACTCATGGATGAAGGGGAGCCTCAAAGCTATCACAAGGCCATGAATGATCCTCACAACAATTTGGCGAGTTTGTTACTCTTGTAATCCATCCAATTTTTGGGTGAGGTCCTTTGAGGGATATCCTCTAGTTTTTATTTTGGAAGTTTTTCTTGACCTTTTTGTGCCGTGGTTTTTTTCCTTCTCATTAGAGACTTTTCCATGTAAAAATCCCGATGTCCTCATCAATTTGTTTATCCGCATTTATTCGGCCTATTTTAATCACACAAAGAGGGAAAAGAAACTTCCACATAGTTATTCGTGTTTTCCCAACAAGCATCGAGTATAAAGGACAAAGCTTTGGATTCCATTTTCCACAATCTCCCATAGTGTCTTTGCTCTTAAAAAGAGCTTCATTTTTAAGCATTAGTAGTCATAGTTTTCTCCCCCAAATATAGGAGGTGCTAACATAGAGATAGTGGTTGATGATAATAGGGCATAATCTTTTTTCTTTTTGTTTTGTGTTTCCTAGGACCTTAAGATCTTTAGGGCTCTGATACCACTTGTTAATGCAAAGGGCTTTGGTGTAGAGAGAAGTGGAGATGAAATTTGATGTGAATATCTGATTAGTCTAAATATTGTAGCTTACAGCAACCTGTTTCCAACAACATATATATGGGAAGAAGTGGATGCCCATGATGTTTTGCAGCATAAGAGAGCTTTGTGGGCTCTTCTTCCGGATATGAGTGTCCTTTGCCATGGTGCTCGTGAGACGGGTCTTGTAGAGAGAAGTGGAGATGAAACTTGATGTGAATATTTGATTAGTCTAAATTTTGTAGCTTATAGCAATCTGTTTGCAACAACATATATATGGGAAGAAGTGGATACTCATGACGTGCTGTAGCGTAAGTAAGAGAGCCCTGTGGGCTCTCCTCCCGAATAGGTGTGTCCTTTGCCATGGTGCTAGTGAGACGGGTCTTCATCTACTTTTCCAGTGCGAGTTTGCTCGTTCTCTTTTGGTCAGGCTTTTTGGTATTCAAGAGAGTGTTTCATTTGTCCCGCCTCTCTTACTGACCTTTTGTTGGCCTGGTATGTTGGGTGTGGAGGGTAAGGATAATAAGTTGTGGCGATGTGCTTTCTTCGTTATTCTTTGGTTCGTTTGGCTGGCATGAAACTCTCATGTTTTTCCTGGTCTTCCAAGCCTTCTGCTTTTGTGTAAGACCACGTAGTCAACATGGCATCTCTTTGGGCCAAAGCTGCTGGGGCCTTTAAAGGGGTGATTCTCTCTGATCTTCAGCGGCATTGGGCTGATTTGTAATTACTGATTCTTTTGTGCTTAGTTCTCTCGAGGACTCCTTGTCCTCTTAGCTTGTAACTATCTTCATTTTTTTTTTTTTTTTTTGGAAAATGGTAAATTTTATTCCATTATCCAAAGGGATGCCAACGTGGCACCCTCTGAGTCCGGTTAGACCGGATATTCATACAAAAATTCTGAGATTTACAATCAAGGCCCACAAATCCTATCTAGACAAGTATATCTAGGGGTAATTACAGCTCTAGGTACTGAATTTGTACATTCTAACATACAGTATTGTATAGTTCTAAGAAGCTGCAATGGAGATCTACAGGCATGTTGGAACAGCCTTCTATTTCTCTCTTGCCAAATATGGTAGACAGTTGTTGCTAGCGCTGCTCTTTGTAACTTCTGCTCCAGGTTCTTGCTCCTAACATATTTGCTGAACCATTTAATCTCACCCTTTATAGTGTAGCTTCTTCTATTGATCTCCAGCCACCTAAGAACTTCCTTCCAAGTATTCTGTGAGTAAGGGCATTCAAAGAACAAATGTGCATTGCTTTCAGCCTCAGATTTTCACAAGATACACCTGTTGGGGGTGCACCATCCCCTTTTCATGAGGTTGTCAACAGTTTCCAGGTTGTTGTGAACAGCCATCTGCAGAATGAAATTATGTCTGGGCATGGCCAGTGATTCCCATATTACTCTATTCCCCTTTTGCTTAGCTGGTGCTCTGTAGATGTCATAGAATTTTTTCACACTGAATTTATTTTTGCTATTCTGTATAAGCTGAGATAGAGCATCAGGTGAAGGAAGTTTTTGTATCAGCTCATTTTTCACACTGAATTTATTTTTGCTATTCTGTATAAGCTGAATTTATTTTTAAGGAGTGGAACATTCTAGAGTGAAAAAGGCCTAGGAGCTAGAAGGAATATTCTAGAAATTAGTTGGTTTAATGCTATTTTTATGCCTAGGATAAAGAAAAGTCCTTAAAACTTTTCATCTTTCAATTTCTTAACTACTGGACAGTTCTAAAAAGGTCTAGTAATTATGATTAAGTCTCATTTTCTATCAATTCCATAAGTTATGGAGGAGCAGGCCTGAATTCCTTTAGCCGAATTGGTGGTAGAATCCCTTTGCTTTGTTCTGTTGGTTCAACATGTATCTTATTTAGAGGTAGTCATAAGTAGCAATATATATCAGTGGAAACAATGACTTACTGTGATCACGTAGAAGTTAGAACTTCTGCAACTATCATAGCTGGCAGTGGCAATCTCTAATTCCTTTATTCATGATGTGGAAGTACCAAGATGTATTCATTTTATATTTACTTCCATCACCACCATTCCTCTAATATTTGTTCTCGAAGATAACCACCTAAACAGCTACCCCTTGCTGTTGTTGCCTGGATGGAAAGCCTCTATAACTGAGGGAGCAAAAAAATTCCAGGTCAATTGAAACTGCTTCCTATTTCTAACTTACTAAGCCTGTGTGCCAGTAATGCGTATATCCTTGGAGTCTCCATCATGACCTATTACCATTCACAATTCTGATGTGCTATTGGTTATGTTACTGTCACCATCACATGTAATGTTTGACAGCATTCGGCAATGGTGCTTATTGAATTTCTCCCTTCTTTTTCAACCTAGAGCTTGTTTGTTTACACATGTGAAAACTGGTTTTCTGTTTGCAAAACTGGAAAAACTGTCTTTAACTCAATAATGATGTTAAATTACAAAAGATTATTAATTCTATATAGAATTTAAACTCGAAAAATAGAAATTCCAGAAGTGAAAAGTTTTTGCTTCTAAAAACTGAAACTTTCACTTCAAGTCCCCCAAAAACTCACCACGCTGTTCATGCTCGGCATCTCTGCGCCCTTAATGATGTGAATTTTAATGCTCTCTGGATCTGCTCGTATAAGCAGCGTTCAATAGAGATGTTCAGGGCTATACACGTGATGCTACAACTATTACCAACGGTTTGCTTAATTTAGTGTTGAGAAGAGTTAAATGGTAGCAGAGAGAGAGAACCTTGAGTTCTGTGTAATATGGTACGGTGGTTGGAGAGAGCTCAGTAATTGTGGAACACATCAGTTGCAAAACCTAGACATAGGGAAGAGGGCGCAAGGGGAGGGAGGGGAAGAGAGGGAGAGAGAATGAGTATTGGATGCCAGTTGCATCGTGCGTGACGAACTGTGCGGTTGGGAGATTGGGGTTGCCTCATTTTTGGGGTAAAGCTCTTAACACTATAATTATTAGAACCGTCAACTGGTGAGTGTTGGTTGAACCATCAATCTGTAGGGTTGACTATCCAATTTGTGTGGAGTTATGTTTTTGTCAGCTTGAGCTTGTCTGATCATTTTCAGGTTGGGGTGGGATTCCGAATTCATGATGTAATGACATTTGTGTGTTATCAGGCTGGGTAATAAACACCAACTTTGTTGTGCCTTACCATGCTGCGTCTGAATTGTTCACTCCCATGGCTGATTACGCTGACGTATAATAGAAAGATGGTTTCACTTTCTTTCATGATATTAGATAGCTCATTGTGCTGCTTTTACTTGAATGTAATTTGTTAGCGTCATCAGCGTGGCTATTAATGTGATTCATCCAATAATAAAAGTCAAATGTGATCCATCCCATCACAAAAAAAATAAAAAAAAAAATTTGGAAAAAGCAAGATTATAGAAGGCACTTGCTAAGTGGAGGTATACGAGTTTTGTTGATTTTCAAGTTCCTATGAGTTTCTATTCTTTAGGTGATTTTCAGTTTCTGCATCCTTTGGGTTGTATTAGATTTTCTCTCTAGGTGTTTTGGACTTTAAACTCCTATGAGTGTATGAGGTTTCATCCTTGAGATTCTTCTATGGATGGATGAGGCTTTGTAAATTTGTCCCTTGGGTATCTTGAAGCTTTATCTCCTATGGGTGTTGTATTCAGCTACGGCTCTTTTCCATTTATGATAAATGGACTTGTTTTTCTCAAGAAAAGGAAAGGAAAATGCNGGTAATACTGACACCAGAGTAACTTACTTGGCCTCTTTATGGGCTAAAGCAGCTGGGGCTTTTGGGGGGTATACTATTTCAGATGTCCAACGAAATTGGACAAACTTGTACTTGCTTCCGGTGGAGGGCAACTTGTCCTCCGTTGCTGTTCTTTTGACTGATATTAATATACTTTTTCTTCGTCTTAAAAAAAATACTGACACCATAGAAGCAAATGCATCATTGGTACTAAACACAGATGCATGTCAGAATTTGGTGCTAAATTTCTTAGATATGTGGTACTTCGTGTAGTGTATTAATGATATTTATGTATTGGTTTTCCAGGTTTTTTACTACATGCACATATGTGTGTTGACTATAAGCCCTATGCGAACAGTCTGGAACACAGGAAGAAGCGAAAGCCAACTGTAATATGTTCATACTTGAAATGATAATAATACGGTGACTGAGAATTGATTTTACATTCAGCTCTTATGGAGGAAGATAACATCTTCTAGTGCAGAGGCGTGATTCGCTTTGGAGCTTTATCCTCATGGCCGATAAACAGGGTTGCACTTAATTCAAGAGTGCCCTTGATTGGGGAGAGCAGTTCTCCCCTCTTTTCTTTTGGAAGCAAGAAGAAAAGCACCTTAGTTTTATGTGGAAGGGAGTTTTGGTTCATGCTGTTCTCTTGTAGTGTTTGGTATATCTATGGAAACTTTATGTAATTATATTTGTCATTTATGATGGAGCTATGAGAGAGATCGTTTTATAATGCAACAGTGTTCAGTAAAACAGGTTCCTTTTAGTTTTAGACAACTTAGATCACGGGGATCCTACTACATCGGAAGAGATCCTGAACGTACTAGCAATAACTCACCCCTTATCTTCTCCCTTTCGTGGGTGCCATGTGATTTAAGGGTGTTATGCGAAAATAATAATAATAATAATAATAATAATAATAATAATAATAATAATAATAATAATAATAATAATAAGTGTGTAAAATGCTGAGAATGATCTATTATTAAGATGGAAGTTGTTAGCTTCAACAATATAGAAACTTGTACCAATGAGCATTTGCTCTAGTGGTGTCCGTCTAGTTCTCCTACAGGGAAGACTAAGGCTCAAATCTTGGGATCAACAAAATTCAGTGATTGTGAAATTTGTGGGCTAGATAATTGGAATTATCCCCCTTCTCTTCTCATATGCCCTTGAGCTCATGGGTTAATGGGTAGTTGACCGAGTCATTCGGGACAATCCTTACCTTTTGAAAAAAGAAGAAAACAATAGAGAAATTTATGCACTATAAATTTATAGTCTATAGTTATGCGAAATATGCAAGATAGAGGCATTGGGCATGTTGTATCTACATGTTGAAAAAAGTGCAAGTTACGAGAGGAGCTGATATGTGGTTTATTTCTATAGTTATGCGAAATAAGCAAAATAGGCATTGGGCATGTTGTATCTACATGTTGAAAAAAGTGCAAGTCACTAGAGGAGCTGATATATGGTTTGTTTATACTCCCTTCGTCCCGCCCATACGTTACCAAACCAACAATTATTTTGTCCCACCCACACGTTACCAAACAAAATAAATCCTCATAACCTCCCAATATTACCCCTCCACTATCTCCAAATACAATAAAAAATACCTTTTCTCTCTCCAATCACTCTCTCTCTAATTACTCTCTCTCTTATGATTTTCTATTTCTCTCACATTCTAATATTTATTCTTTTTTAGTTTTTCTTTCTCTCTCAAGGGTATAATTGGAACATTCAACCAATATAAACTTGTATTAAACTCCGCACCCAAAATGGTTTGGTAACGTCTGGGTGGGACGGAGGGAGTATGCAACTAGTATGAAGTGTGTGGGTGAATCTACTGACAAAATAACAATGCCACCATGTTTTATGTACATCCAATATAATGTTTAATGTTTTATGTACTTACATCCAATATAAGTTGTGTTCCATTGATAGTCTATCTTGAGCATGATTTTATTTGAACTTCTGAAGTTATGAGGTGTTGAGTGCTAACATATTCTTATGTAGAAATACTTATTTAGGATATGTAGTTACCTCAAAATAATACTCCCTCCGTCTCTTGTAAATTTTAACAAATCATTTTAATATTTGTTCCTAAATCTTAACAAATCAATTTTAACCCTTGAAATTCACCAATATACCCCTCCACTAATAAAATAATTCAATACTCTACCTACTGCATATAACCCTCCTCCAACTCTCTTACACTCTCATTATAAAAAATCACCCACCACATTATAATATAATAAAAAATTACCCACTCACATTATAATACACTTAAGGACAAAAGTGAAATAAACAATCACAATTTCTCCTTAATCTCCGCACACAGATAGTTTGTTAACGTTTATAAGGGACGGAGGGAGTACTGGGTCACAGTTGCATGGCCAATGTTATTCATACTTGTTCTTATATAGTTGTTCGAGTAATAAAAGGTGGGGAATTATTTAGGATTGTTTTGGTTTAAAATGCAAAGCCTTAATTCTAAGGGATAGTTATCATGTGAATAGGCTTCGTGCTCACTGTCCTTCAAGATGAGGGAGTAATGCTACATTCATATCTGATATGGATGTAGTTTGTCCATATTAGGGTGAGCCCAACAATTTTTATAACCTCTATCGAGGTATTAAGACTTAGAACGGGATAAATTGTTTATATACAAATTTTTATTTATCCCGTTGGAGTATTAATATCTCGATAGAATATGGCGTTCACCTAATATGGACAAACTACATCCATATTACATTTTGACCGTGATCGATGATTATGATGGAGATATCCTTTTGGTGGAGAAGGATAAGTTACCAAAGAACATGTGAATAATGGATTGGAGTTGCTCTCAACACATATGCTCAAGGAAAGAATAGTTTGTTTCTTACAAGCCATATGATGAAGGGAAGAAGGTCTCTCTACCTAGTGGCAAAGAGGTAGAGATTGAAGGGATTGGTGAGGTCGAGACCAAGACACGTGATGGGAGAATTCGGAAATTGGGCAATGTGAGGCTCATTTCAAAATTTGATGGTGACCTCATCTCGTTGGGAAGAATGGATAGTTTGGGTTATGCTATTCATTTTGAGGATGGAAACTTGGAGGTCACTAAGAGGGAGAGAGTGATCTTAAGGGGATGGAAAAATAAGAAGAATCTTTATGTGTTAGATGGTGGAAGCATAGGGGAGACTTTGGTTCGAAGGGAGGCATTGTTGTCGGGTTGATCGAGGCGGAAGGCATGTTGGGCGAGGATTTGTTAGAGTCAAGCTCAACATGTACGAAGCGGGGTCCGGTCGGAAGAATATTGTTAGCTTGCTGGAAATTTGGCATGCCCATGCCATCCGATTAAAGCTACCTCGTGATATGCTTTTGCCTTGATTAATATATTTATGCTCTTGTAACTCCACCATTATTCTAATTTATTGTTATGGTTAATTCTAGAATAATGTTAGGTAGTAACTCCCCTTTAATTCTCTTGTAACCCCTCCTTATGTACTCCCTCCATCCCACTGTAACTTAGACAGTTTGACTTTAGAGGTCAAAGTTGGAGAACTTTGGCCATTATTTTATTAAAAGAAAATATAATGAAATAAAATGTACAAATATAATTTTTAGATTCATCTTAATTAGTATTTTCAAAATATTATTTTTTTTTTATAATTTTTTAATTTATATAAGGAAAAATTCCATTTTGGTGCCCTTACATTTTGTGTAATAATAAATTGTGCCCTGTCATTTGACTAATTCTATTTTGGTGACCTGACAATTAAAAAACTGTTTCACTTTAGTGACATGACCTAACTTTGTTAAGTTGACCGTTATTGTAAATAAAACATACCTTTCATCAACTTTGAAGTTTTTCTCACTCAAATTTCAAGTTTATCTCCTCTGACTCTTCAAATACTAAACTAGTCGAGCTTTAAAAAGGGGAGAACTTCAGGTAATTGAGCTTCAACGGCCACAATTTTTCAGCCTAGAAAGGAATATAGAGGAGCACTAGAGTTTTTCCCATTGAGAATTATCGAAAATAGAGAGGGAAATGATTTTGGGAAGGTATCTTGTCTTGTTTTGAATTTGGTATTTCAATTATTAGATTTGTTTTTATTTTTATGATTTTAGTACACTTTTGGCTAGTGATTGTGCTAACGGTCACTTTAACGAAGTTTGGCCAAGGCACTAAAATGCAATATTTTTTTAATTGTGAGGGCACCAATTTATTATTACACCAAATGTCAGGACACCAATTTATTATTACACCAAATATTAGGGCACCAAAATGGAATGACTTCCTCTGCCGACAACTAAAAAAACTTTGGAGGCCAATCGGAGAAATTAGCTTCTTAGTTCTTGGCAAAGGCTTTACCACGGTGAAATTTAGCCTAACAACGAATCTCCAGAAAGTCCTTGCTAAAGGACCCTTGATGCAGGAGCAAGAGATCGATACCCAAACAATCATCAACGATCAAACATACTAAAGATGAAGTTGGTTATTTGGTGGGTCCTTGTTAAGTTGTGTCCCAAAATTATTATCAATTGGGCAATTCATGCAAGATCTGGGATAAAGCTTCTTTTATATGATTCGCAACTTCGTTACAATCCAGACACAGTTTCGTATTTCGGCCATAACTTCTTCATACGGAGTCGGAATCGAGTGGTTCAAAAGGCTACGGAAAGATAAAAATGAGCTCTACAACTTTCATGTTAAACACTTTCCGAGATTCAGAGAATAAGATGGTCAAAAATGAACCTGAAGTGGAACATACGAGTCTGGAAA
>BSSO01000517.1:0-32257 GCA_030267885.1 Mesembryanthemum crystallinum
TGTTATGAATCTATAGTCAAAATTAACAATGTTTTTTTTTTCTTTTTTTTTGTCAAAAATAAAAAAAAAATTGATAATTTTTTTTTTAGTAAGGAATATGTGTTCATTAACTAACACTTATGAATCTGTAGTTATATTGTTATGAATCTATACCATATAACTATAAATCTATAGTCAAAATTGATTTTTTTTTTCAAGAAATATAATTATTTCATAAAGAAAATAAAAAAATTAAAATTTTATTTTTGAATAAGTTATAAGTAGTCGTTCATGAATCTACAGTATACTGGTTATGAATCTGTAGTTATATTGTTATGAATCTACAGTATATCGGTTATGAATCTATATTCAATAGTTAAAAAAATTAAAAAATAATATATATATATATATTATTAGGCGCGTGTGGTCGCGCTGACAGGTGACTCTCAGGAGCACCTAGGTGGGTGCTCCTGAGAGCACCCAAAAATTTGCGCTCCTCTACCTTACTTCCTTCCTAAAAAATAAGACCTCCATCTTAACATAGGCTATCTACTCACAAGTCACAACAATGACCTAATATCATCACAAAATATAAGGCCATATTAAGGGTGGTTGCCAGTTGGCAATTTTTGGTTTTGAAAAATTTTCAACTTTTTGTATAAATTTACTTTAAAGTTTTTTTTTTTTTTTTTTTGGCTTTCAGCTTTGTGCTTAATTTTCAAACTAACAACTGAAAATTGGATACCAAAAAAAGTGGTTTCCAAAAATTGGTTTTTAGTTTTCAAAAAGTTTGAAAATTAACAACTCACAACTATCCCAAACAGGGCCTTTTGGTAAGTTGTGAAAAATATAACAAGATTGGTCTCTATTTGTATAGTAGGAAAAAAAATGACCAATGATACATTTTTTTTTCTACTTAATCTCTTTTACCTTAAAAGTTACAGTATATCTATCACAAAATATTATATCAAGCGGCCTGATATATGAGGCGGAATGTACTGGTAGTTTATAAAATAGTACTGAGAAGACAAATATTACTACTGATGACCAAAAACTAGTATCACTTTTTAGTTTACCCAATACTGCTCTAGTACTGTTTTTTTTTTCTTACACAGTACTAGTATTTTTTATTTGCCCAATGCTCACCTGATATATTAAGCAGCCTGATAAGAGAATGATTGTAAATCTATTTGAAAATATGATCAGTTAACTGGACCCTTCGGGACCTCCTATTCAAACAAACAAAAACGTGTTGTTTGATGAGACATACTGTATTTTGTTTGGAGCAGTTATTGTTGCTCGATATTTCTGTTCATTGGAATAAAATATAGCTCACCGACGCTTGCATCAGCAATGCACAATCTCTCCCCTGCTTTCACCTTCATATTGGCCATTATCTTCAGGTAAATATTAAACCCTTGTCAATTCACTAATTAAGAATTCTTCCAGTTGGTTAATCTATTTCCTCCTATCAATTTTGTTGCAATTTTGATCAAGTCATTTCTAATAGCTTGATAATGATCAACTTAATTTCACATCAAATAATTGTAAAACTACGAAAGTGACTAGCTGATTGATACTATTTTGTTTAATACTTATGATGTAGGATGGAAGCGTTGAAATTAAAATCACAAAGTAGCAACCTCAAAATTATTGGAACATTGGTGTCAATTATAGGGGCATTCATAGTCATTTTCTATCAAGGATTGCCCATTCTATTATTTCCAGCATCACCACCTTCGGACAATTCTCTTTCTCTGGTATCCCAGGCACCAAATTGGGTCATTGGAGGATTTTTCCTCATCACTAGTAGTGTTTTTCTCGCCCTCTTATTTATTATTAAGGTAAGCTGAACTGAACTGAACTGAATGAATAGTAATATGTGAGGGAAAAAGTATGTGGCCTAAACTGAACGACCTATACTTTTGAACTGAACCGAACGATCTGAAATGAGATTCGATAAGGTGAAATGAACACACCTTAGGGTCAATTTATTATTCTCAAAGTAATACCACATTGGTTTTCAATAAGAAATTATTAGGTGGTTTAGAACAATGGTTTCTCTCTCATAAAAACACAGTGGAACTTAACCCAATTCAAACATTGATCTTGGACCTCCTAATTTACTACTTGGAGTTTAGGAGTAGTACTTTTTAGTATGTGAGATCAAACAATTCGTTAATATTTTACAATTTTGATACTAATGTATTGCTCTATCTACAGACTTGGATTGTGAGGGACTACCCATCAGATGTCCTGGTCACACTAATTTTCTTCTTCTTTGAGACCATAATAGCAGCTCTAGTTGCACTCTTTGTAGACAGGGACATAAGTGTTTGGATGCCAACACTTGATATAGAAGTGATTGCCATTGTAGCTGGGGTAAGTCACTTATCATATGTTTTATATGAGTACAATATATATGGTCAAATTAACAAAATAACGCTTCAAAATACTTCCGTTAATTTAGATATGTAATTTTGCCCTCTATTACATCCTATAATTATACGTTTGTTTTATTGGACTTGTATACAAGTTACTTAGATTGTATCTATAAACGGTTAACTCATACTAAAATGATTTATCATTGACGATAAAACCTTTGATATACACATCATGATCAATGTCTTCAATACCCTAGTACTATTATACAACGCTTGTCCGTAGTTGACCTTCTAAAACGAAAAATCAAAGTTTATAAACAGAATGAAAAAAAAAAAAAAAAAAAAAAAATTGACCCGCCATCGAAATTTTTATCAGGGTATTGTAACTGCTGTGATACGTACAATTTCTACATGGGGTTGCCGGAAGAAGGGGCCTGTTTTCACAGCCATGTTTAACCCACTTCAAATGATAATTTCTGTGATCATGGGGATATCGTTTCTTAATGATACTCTCTATCTTGGAAGGTACCACCATTTTTCTCTGTTAATTCATGTTTCTTTAATTGATTCCTTTTTTTTTTTTTTTTTTTTTTTTTTTTTATGTACTCTAAGATTACTCAATTTATGCAATTATGTATTTGCAGTGTTATCGGAGGAGTGGTGATAGCACTTGGATTTTACACTGTCATGAAGGGAAAATCCGATGAAGAGATGATTAAAGACGATTATGGTGGTGAAGATGGACCGATTTGTCGCTATGATTTCGAATCATCTTCTCACACAACTCCTCTTTTGCCTGCTAAAACATGAACATACATCTATTATGATTTAATGCAAGTAGATATGAGTATATATATGATAGTCATTCAATGTTGTTAAGGAGAAGCATATTGAAGTCATCCGATTTTTAGTAGATATGGGACATAAGACTATGTTTAGCAAGTAAGTTTTGAAACTTTTATGTGGAGTTTTACCCAAACAAATAATACAGTAATAAATAGGAGTAATAAAAAAGGTTCCTGACAACATTTATGTCCATTTTGCCTAGTATTTATGTCTTGGTGTAAGAAAATATGTCTTAGTGTAATGAAAACTTTAATGGTTAATAATTCTAAGGATTACCACATGACCAACTCGAGTAGTAGTCTCTAATTGATCATATCATAGTTTGCTTATTGTAATTGATAGTGCTACATTCGTTTTAACTGAATCGTGTTAGACTAAACTAAATATTGTATGAAAATGGCAAAATAAATCGGACCTAAATACTCCAATAATTGGCTGAATTGTTTTTTTAGTACTCCTACCATGTTTTGGGCTGGACACACATACATGGCCCATGTTTAGCTTAAACTATCTAGACCAATTCAATCTAAGAAAAGAATGATCGGCACAATATCTTCATAGACAAGAGGAGGGGCACCAAGAGGTCCAATGTTCGAGGATGGGGTGGGAGCGCAAGTGGTAAGTGTCCCGCTCTCACAACTGAGTCCGAGGATTAGCTTACTCGGCGCATGTAGTTTGCAGGCTATTGCATGCGTCCTTGTAGCAAAAAAAAGAAAAAAAAAAGGTCCAATTTCCAGATAAAAGGAAACCCATTTGGCCAACCATTCCTATGATAATTCAAGCAAAAGTGGCTAAAAACAAAATTATAGTACAATTGAATTCTATCCTCAAGAACAGAGCAACCCATACCAATATTGGAGAGAGATAATAAAGTAAGTATCATGGTATCATCCTCGTCCAAATATTTTGTACTCCTAGTTGAAAAAAAAAAAAATCATCTTGATTTTGGTAAAGATCGGGCATATTAATAAGTGTTTGTTATGTGGAAAGTATATTGGGTGTTTGTCCCATATTGATGAACTAAAGGAACCGAGCATGCACATAGAGTTAATGAACATGTACATGATTGTTTCCTTCTCGTTTATTAGGACAAACACCCACAATGTACTACTGCTTCCGTTTCACTAAAATCTTGACGCCCTGACTTTGCACGGTTTTCAAGACGACACTTTGATCACGAATAATTATATTTATATAAACTCAAAAATTTATAAAAATTTGATATTTTAAAAATACTGTTTAAGATGAATCCAAAAATATTACTTTTACTTTGAAAATGCACAGAGTATAAATTTTCAAATATTAATAGTCAAAGTTTGACTTTAAAAAGTTTGGGCGTCAAGATTGTAGTGAAACGGAGGGAGTACACTTTAGTTGATTGCAGCTCTAGATATGAAAATTAACAATTGAGGGTATTTATAAATCTGCTCGTTGTTTTACTTTTTTCTTACCAATCATCATTTTAGTAGTATTAATCTATAGGCCCTATTTTTCATTGTACTTTGTGTATAAACACGAGCAAAATCAGCTAAATGGAACAGAGTTAAGTAAGGAATATGATAGGGCTATTATGGTCCAATATTATTAGAGGAGTGATAACAGCACTTGGATTTGTAATTCATATATTAGTGGACGGAGATATAAAGCACAAGAAAGTGGATCATACTGTCAATCTTTAAAAAAGCAAAGAAAATAGCTCTTGTATCCTTCTGAATCTGAAGTTGTGTGGCATGGTTTTTTTTTTTTTTTTTTTTCTTAAATACAAATGTGAAGGATGCCTTTTTCCCTTGTTGCCATTCACACTAGTGGTTTTGAGTGCATGTAAGATAGCTCTGTGTAAATTATATACTCCACTTACTTTATCATTATATTTTTTTTTATATAAAATTTTGACAAATTTTGACCTCTAAAATCAAAATGATTAAATTTTTAAGAGACGGAATGAGTATGTGGTTGAAGATGCAAAGATTCCTTTAAAAAAAAAAGGAAAATTTGTTTCTAGTTATCCAACCTTTCAGTGAGTTGTAAAAAATAATCCCACCTTTCACTATAGTTGCACGAGACAGTCTCGGGTGGACGTCGTTACCTTCTTCATTTGATTTTAATGACGTAAAAAGAAATCCAATTAAAAGAAAATGAAATAATAGTCAACGCCACATCATAAAAATCTAACGGAGAAGGTAACGACGTCTACCCGGGATCGTTTTGTGCAACTATAGTGAAATGTGAGATTATTCTCTACAAATATGAAAGGTGGGATTATTTTATGTAACTCGCTGAAAGGTTAGATTATTAGAAACCAATTTTTCAAAAAAAAAAAAATGAACATAGTTTTTATTTTGATAACATAAATATGTAACTATCGAAAAATAAGATAAATAAATCATGGTTCAAATTTTATAAACGGATTTATGGGTTTAAATATTAAAGATGGCCGGCAAACCTTATAAATAAATATATGTATATAATAAGTTCTGATTGAAATATGTCTTATTATGGATATTTTTTGATACCTAAACTACTTAAGCTCTTGGTGACAAATGGGTTGGCCAGAAATTTAACAGAAAGAGACATAGATGTGACATATAATATTTGGGCCATTTGGCTAGTTGGACTTGCCTCGTGTTTAAATTAGTTAAAAGAAAACTTAGAAATTGCCAACTACCCAATAAAGAAATCTACTACTCCTACTATAAACTAGTTCAACATTTTTATTCACTAATCAAGTTACCAATTTAATGGAGACATTACTAATTAACTACTTTACTCTAAAATTGGACATAATTTATTTAATGGGTTTATAAAAAAACCATGTCCATGGAAAGATACTCGAATAATAATAATATGTAAGAGAAAAAAAAGGTAAGTTGTTGATCAAAATTAACCTAAACTGAATTGAAACACCCTAGAAAGTGGTTCACAAATTATAAACTCAACCTATGATATGAGATGGATGGAGTAAAAAAATAAAAAAGAAAAAAAAAAATATGAAACAAGTGTTGAAAAAGACTTAGTCCAATGACTTTGGATATACGTACTCAAAATACTAGAACTAGAATAAAAAGGGGTTTTGCTTATTTGGTGGTGTGAGAGGTTTGAGAAAAGAAAACCAATTGAATAGGAGAGAGAAAAGAGAGAGAAAGATGTGGGAGATGAAGGTGGTGCTGCTACTGCTAACAATGGAAGTCATCGATGTGGGTTGTAATACCTTGAGTAAAGCCGCCATGGCCAACGGAATGAGCAGCTTTATCTATGTTACTTATACTCATGGCATCGCTCTCTTCTTCCTCATTCCTTTCGCTTTCCTTATTTACAGGTAATTTCCCTTCAATTTTTTATTTTTTTTACTGGTTCTAATTAATTATCTTTTGAGCTTCTAAGTGTTGAACATAACATAATGTAATGTAATATAATATAATACGATTGAATCAAATTGAACAGGAAAACTCCAGTTCCCCCAATTGGTATCTCAATGATATTTCGCCTCTTTCTACTCGGAGTTTTCAGGTATTTTTCTTCCTCTTTGTCTGTTGACTTAAAATATGGATTCAGTCCCACATTGCAAGAATTGAATGAAAATCACTACTATAATATGAAGTCAAGTGGGCTGTTTCCTTCAAGTTTCCTATGCAACTTGTTTTTCCTTTATGGAGTACATTTTTGATGATTTTCTCATCATATTAATTGTTTTGCCCATTTCCCTGAGATACTATCTGTGAAGAGCTCTCTTACGCCCAACTAGGCCGAGTTATAGGTCGCCCCCTCCCCTGCTTTTTGTAATAAAAAAAAAAAACTGTGAAGAGGTCCACAAGATGACTAGATCTCCAACAACTCTCCCCTTATTCTCTCACATGTCCTATGAAATGAATGGTTGAAGAAGATACCTTTTCTTTTTCAACAATTATAAGTATAATGTTTTCTGCAAATTTCTACTCATATTCTTATTTTATTATATTATTATAATATTTATTGCAGACTACTATCTTTCAATTTCTAGAAAAATTTATTTTAATTTAATAGTATGTCTTTAAATTTCTAATGAAAAATATTTTCCCTGTTTCACTGTGACAGTATTACTAGACTATTTGCGATCTCCAAGACACAACTTTGATTCACTTTTACTTTAAAATAACTTTGATTTAAAAAATTCTGAAGATACATTCTAAAACTTCGAATTTATCAAATTTTTATGTGTTTAAAAAAAAGTTACTCAAGAAAAAGGTATCTATAAGCAGAGAGTTGATACAAAATGACAACATTATAGTTCTCATCAATTTCGTGTGGTTGGTTTGATGTAATAGTCATTGACAATACTCTCCAATAATATTTGTAGTTTATAGGATTGATGGAAATGGAAATGTACTGAAAACTATTTTTGTTTCTTTTATAGGAGTGGTATATATGTGAAGATATCTTTATTATAATCATTACGTTTGATAAAAGTATATTACTAACAATTGAAATTGAAAAATATGATGATGCAGTTTTTGCTGCTCAGCCTTCTTGTTTATTGGTATACGTTATAGCTCACCAACTCTTGCATCAGCCCTCAATAACCTCTCCCCTGCTTTCACCTTCACCTTGGCCATCATTTTCAGGTAATCATTTTCGTTTAATAAATACTTTGACCGCATATTAATGTGGGTGTGTTCTATATTGATAAACGAAGAGGTCTTGAGTTTGTTTATAACCAAGCGAGTTACTCCACTCAATGTCAATTGGTTTTGGATTGGAATCTCACTTTGGATGTATTCAATCACTTGAAAATGTAATTGGTCATATGTAGATGTACATAAATTATTTTTTAGTCTGAATAAAAATTCTCAACAACTTGAGGTAAGTTCTAATTCGTTATCTTACCTTTTTAAAACAGTAAGTTTTTTAATTTTTCTTTTTTATCAGGCTATATTTTTTTAATTTTTTTTTTTTTAATATAACTACATATATGATATGAACAATGTAGGATGGAGATATTGAATCTGAGAGCATATAGCAGTGTACTCAAATTAATAGGAACATTAGTATCAATAAGTGGAGCATTCATAGTGATCTTCTACCATGGACTGCCAATCACACTATTCCCTTCATCACCAACAAAGTATTCTCTTCATCAATTGCTTCCTGAAAGTGATCAACCAAATTGGGCTCTGGGAGGTTTCTTCCTTGCTACTAGTAGCATATTTCTTTCACTCTGTTATATCGTCAAGGTAAATTTTCATTAACATCAGAACATCGATTGTTTAGGGATTATCATTTCATTTCATAAAATGAAATTATATGTGAGACAATGGTAAAGTGTGAGAGAAAAAATAGTTTGGAAAACATGTTATGCTGAACTAAACTGAATTGAATTGAATGCAGAATTTTTGTAAATTGAAATAAACACACCTTTATTAACATCTTTAGAAATGTGACTAAATTTCCGGACATATCAAATTAGTAAATGTGGGAATAAGTTCACACGACCGTAGTATATACTTTACCTAATTAAGATGATGCCATTTACAATCCCAAAAAGGTCTTTTACACTCCATATGTGACTTGCAATATCATATATATTGTTCGCTATTTGAGGCTTTATTCATTTTACTTGAATGTCGTCTAACTGAACTAATACGACTTGAACAGAACAGTACCAAACTGTATACGTGTTAAACTGAACTTAACTATATATATTTTCCAAAGAGTTTGATAAAATATTAACTACTGAAATACCATCTCCTTGTGCTTTATTTAAACCAGACTTGGGTCACAAGGGACTTACACTCAGAGGTGCTGATAACAATTATTAGCTTCTTCTTTGAAACTACTGCTGGAGCTTTAGTGACTCTAATTGCAGAAAAGGATAATCCTAGTGTTTGGTTACCCAGCGTTGGGATTCAGCTCACAACTATTTTGATTGGGGTAATTATTCCCCAAACCCATCTTCTTTAATTATTTTTCGCTCGAATAATCATATTTTTATTACAATTAAATTTTCTACTGCATATTTTGAGTACTGATTATTAACCAACCTGCAGGCTGTGGAAATTGGTGTTTTAAATGTTGTTCAAACTTGGGCTTGTGGAAAGAAAGGACCATTATTTGTAGCCATGTTTAAGCCACTCCAAATGATCATTGCAGTAGTCATGGGGATATCTTTCCTTAAGGATACTCTTTATCTCGGAAGGTATTTGTTTATTTTCTCAAAAAAAAAAAAAAAATCCTTATCGTATGTTCAATTTAATTCAATATGTTTTAGTTTCAATTAACACACCCTAAAAATATACTATATTTTATCAAAAAATTTCCTTATTGTATGTATGTATGCTGCTCATATATATGCTAAACACTAGCAAATTTAGGTAGGAAAATGAAAGATATGATATGATAATGGTATTTAATTTTATTTTGCAGTGTTATTGGAGGAAGTATTATAGCACTTGGATTTTACACGGTAATGAAGGGAAAAGCAGAGGAAGAAATGCCTAAACAGGTTGATGATGAAAGCAGCAGGGTGATATTCAGCTCATCAGAGATATCTTGTGATAATAATGTACCTCTTTTACAAAACAAGAACATGGAAGTGTAAATGAATTAAGTTTTTACCATGTCTTATCCCCCTTTTTTTATTTATGCAAAATGCATTTGTATATATAAAGCACAAGTCAGGACTCTTGTGTATATGTTCATCTGAATTTTCATAAACATTTAGCAACTGTATTTGCTTATTTTTAGAGCATGAGTTTGTGTTGATCTCTTGTGCCAATTCTTGTTGAATACTCCTTTTGTCCAAGAGATCAAGACATGAAGATGAAGTACAAAGGTTCTAGGGAGCTTTAAGTAAAATCGTTTGTTTTTTTTTTTTTTTTTTTTTTTTGTTAATCCAGAACATATAATGAAAGAAACCCAAAAATAGGTGAGCCAACTACAGAGAAGTAACCCAAGTTGGCAATGTATCAGGAGAAATACAACCTTCAACACCTGATGCTAATGCCCACTTGGCAAAATTATGAGCAAAGCACACATTACTATGAAGCGTAAATAAAATGGTTGCATCGACCTCAACTCTAGCCAAAACAATTTCACTCAACACATACTCTAATCTCCATAGGAAAGGAGCTCCCTGATCAAGGTCGTCGACAATACACTTAGCATCACTAAAAATTGTACTCCCCTTGAAGTTGTTATCCTTCAAAAACTAAAGTGCTACCATAGCAAAAGCTTCCATTTCTGCAGGTGACTCGGAATGAATTATCTTGACCTCAGCTTTCAAAAACTCACCTTCTTCATTCACCATTACCAAGTAAAATTGCTTGGTTAACAAGCAATACATATCAGAAAATTTTACTTCCGACAAGTTGGGAAAAGTTGTATACCAAGTCTCCCAATGTAAGTACCAGGCAAACAATATTTGACACTTCATAGGCATTCCTTTTTTTTTTTTTTTTTNATCCTTTGGTAGAAACTTTATAGGAGTTTCAATCCTGTAGAATTACAACTTTCCATATAGATTAAACGAGCACAGTATATGATTCAATTTATTGTCATGTCACAATATGCGTTTATGCAAGTACTACTGATTCGATCACACAACTTCAACATCATTACCAATAACTTTTTTATTTTCTTCGTTCTCTTGAAAATTATACTCCCTGTGTTCACTATTAAGCTCAATTTTTAAGAAGAGAAGAATGGTCACATTGCCCTTGCAGAATGATCACATTGCCCTTACTTTACTAGCGGTGTAAAGGTGTCAGTGACTTGATAAGAGAGAAATGGCTAAGGGTAGTTTAATACTTTAAAGGAATTTTTTTTTTGCCAAAATTGATACTATATAACTTTGTAATTTTACTTGTGAAAGTATCAAAACGGAATATAAACGGAGGGAGTAGCACCTAGGTGCAGCCAATAATAATTGGCAACCATTTAGGGCTTTGGGCTATGGGGAGAAGAAGATTTGGGCCTTATACCAAACCCGAAGTCCAGCCCGGCCCGCTGTACTAAATCCAATCATACACACAGTCAAGTCCCAACAAATATCCGAAGACTTTCAACAAATATCCGCGGCACCAAAACTAAACATCACTTGATCACTTCTTTCGTCTTCTTCTTCGTGCTCTTCTCTTCAGACCTTCGAGGAGAGAGAAACACAAAAACAGAGAGAGAAAATGGAGAGTGAAGCAGCTCCTTACATTGGGATGTTAATAGCGGAATGTGCACAAGTAGGACTAATGATAATAAGCAAGCAAGCGATGTCCACTGGTATGACCACCTTCGTCTTCGTTTGCTACTCCAATGCCCTTGCCTCTCTCGTCCTCATCCCCTTTTCCTTCTTCATTCACAGGTCCCTCATCCCTTTCTTTCTCTCTCTTCCAATTTTCACAGATTTTTCTTTCAGTTTGTTAGTTTTTAGTTGAAACCCTCATTGTTTTTGTGGTTGAATTTTGCAGATCAGGGCGTCCCCCCCTCACTTTCTCTCTCCTCGGCTGGTTCTTCTTGCTTGCACTTGTTGGGTTAGTTATTCTGTTTTTCTGATACCCTTTTTGATTTTGTGTAATGGGTTGCTTTCAATTTTGTCTCTTTTGTTTGGGTTTTGCGAGATTTAGAAAATGATGGGATTTTGATATATGATTGGGTTTTGATCAATTTTGTTCATTGTGGGTGTTTTTTTGTTTATGCCTTAATAGGTGCTTAGCACAGTTATTTGGGTATGCTGGGATTAATTATAGCTCTCCTACACTTGGGACAGCTATGCTCAACCTTGTCCCTGGTTTAACATTTGTGCTTGCCATCATCTTCAGGTTTGATTTCTAACACTGTGGGCACTTCTTATTTTAGGGTAATCTGAATCCTTGAGCTAAATCAATGTCGGTTCTTTTATTTTATAATGAAGCTGCATTTGACTGTGGAGTGTGTGTTTCTATGTTGAATCATAATCTGAGAGTGATAGTCTGCTTTTTGTGAATTCGGCCAATTAGTTCGTCTTGGATTCCTTTCAGTGTATGCTACCTTTAATCGGGGTTACATTCACAATTAGTATATTAGATAAGCTTAATCGTTAGTTCTTGTTGCTTGGGTTGGGGCATAAAAATGTGATCCTGTCATCTATGAGCCAATGGACGATTCATAACTAATGAACTCTACAAGCTAAAATTGGATGTTAGTAAATGGAATCTTAACATTCTTATAGAGTAAAGATGTCTTTCTTAGAGATTGGACAAGTCATGCAAGGATAGGTTAGTGCAGATTTTAATGTTTAAATGCAAGTTTAAACTAATTTCTATATTGTTGCTGTCTTAGAGAAACATGGACACTGGAGGGGCCTTATAAGATTGAATACAGATTCTGGCACTGTGGATGTTTCTTAAAGTTGTAGACAGCTCTATCTAAACCATAATGGGTTACGCCCAAGTAACTAAAAGAAGTCTTCCTTTTTTAAGTAACAGGGAGTCAGTCCTGATTCATGAAGGGAAAAAACTGTAGCCCTACAGCCTGTTTGGTTGTAAGGAGTAAAGCAATGAGAATAGTACCAAAATAATATAGGGAACTTTCTCTTGAGGAATTATGTTAAGATGGGTAGCATGTGGTTATGAAATAGAATCCATTACCAAGTTTTCACTTTTCATTACCATTCGAGATCTGTGTGTAGGGAGAGTTAATGAAAATCAATGAAGAAAAAGAAGTGGGTTGGTAAAGGATATGATAGCTTAGACATTTGAAACATTTCATGATAATACGTGTTCTAATACCATTTTCATTTAGTTATTACCTTGAACCAGACCTGTCAGAGTTTACCTCAGGGGCTTATGTTATCTGCTTCAGTGACCTATAGAGTATATATGCTCTTTAGGTAAAGTGCAGTCAGCTTGTTGGCTGATCAATTCTCATAAGAGTTATAGTGAATTACTGAAGGATTGATAATGAGCTTTTGCTTGGTTTAGTAAATTCATTAAGATAGCAAAAAAGGCCAGTGCATGCCTGATTATAAGTGAGACTGTTAATGAAGTGTTTGTTGATAGGCCTTTAGATTCTGAAACCACTGTCTGATTAGCATAAAGTAGAGTACAGGCCCAAAAATTGTTCTTTCCATACTTACTTTGACTTTACTTTGTGTTTGTCTATTCTCGCTTGTAACAGAAACATGATTTCACCTCTGCTTAAGGATATTATCAGTAAAACGTTGTCATATGTTTACCTCAGATGTCCTGGCATTATCTAGTTAGGAAAAGAATATGTTATTCTTTGATGGAAGACGATTATAGTCAATGGAATGCTGAAATTTGTATTGCAGCTTTTGAAAGAAAAGTTGAATGACTAATAGATCCGACTCTGTTTAACATGTAATTTTAGGATGGAAAAGCTAGATTGGAGAAAATTAACTTGTTTAGCAAAATTGGTGGGGACCATACTTTCCGTTGCCGGTGCATTTGTTGTGACTCTGTATCGAGGTCCACCACTTTTAGCTAAGGCTGTAACATTGAGCACTCCTCAGCTTAGTTATCTTGGAGAACAATCAAAGTGGGTTCTTGGAGGTTTTCTTCTTGCTGTTGATTGTATACTGTCATCAAGCTGGGTTATTATACAAGTATGTTTTAGACAACCTTCTTAATCAACGCGAAGATATACCATTAGAAGCTGAAGTCTTACGGCTTCTTTGTATTCCAGGCATTAATTCTCAAGAATTATCCAGCAGAGCTGATTGTTGTCTTCTTTTACTGCTTCTTTGTGGCTATGCAATCTGGAGTGCTCACGTTAATGGTCGAAAGGGATCTAAGTGCTTGGAGCTTGAAGCCCCAGTTAAGGCTGCTTGCAGTCCTATACTCAGTAAGCCACATATCTTCGAAGTTTTTTGTCACAACTTCAAGTTATCAATCTATACTGCTTACTTTGCTAGATCTTACTTCTGTAATCTAGCTTCCCTTGTTGACTTTTATGGTGCTGCAGTCATGTCTTCTTCCTCTTTAATCAGCCTGATGTGGTGTTCCATAAACTAACTTGACAATGCCACTATTATATACAGCATAAAGTGTTGATCTAGATTAGGATACCTCAAGGGAAAACAACTTCATAACCATGTACAATTTTGTTATCTTAGAACCTTGAATCAGCTACCCATTTGATCGTGCAGGCAGTTTTTGGTTCTGCATTCCAAGTTGGTGTTATGTCATGGTGCCTGCAAAGGAAGGGACCTGTTTTTGTTTGCATGTTTAAGCCCATTGGGATTGCCATAGCTGTTATTTCAGGTGTCATCTTCTTTGGGGATACTCTATATCTTGGAAGGTATTCTTCCATAGTACTTGTGAATGTTATTATCTATCATACATATGGTGAGAGCTTGACTGTTTGGTGTCATTGGGTATTTTCACCATGTCATAGCTTTTCTATCTTACAAAAAATTGATATTTTGGTGCAAGGGAATTGGTCTGTGGGAGTTTATAGAAGATTTCACGTAAACAAGGGGAACCTTACTATGAGTAGCATTTGGTGATCAAATGGAACAAATCTCATTCATGACAATGGGGGTAGTTGAGAAACTGGTGATCACAATGAGCGAAAAAAAACAAACTTGTTATATGGATTATCTTAGACACGTGAAGTCGTGAACAAGTATTTCTATGCTTTATACGAGACACTTCAAAATAAAAAAATAAAAAAAATAGTAGTACGTATTGATATATATTGCCAGACTGGCAGACTCTTAAAAGTTCTTATATTTTCTGGTTGTTATGTGTACTATTCATGCAGTTTGGTTGGGGTGATAATAATAGTTCTCGGATTCTATTCTGTGATGTGGGGAAAAGCAAAAGAGGACAAGACAAGCCATGCTAGTCAGTTGAGCAGCTTGCAGTCCACCACCCAGCATGTGCCTCTACTAGGAAACAAAGTTGAAGCAACAAAAAATCTCACGGCTTAAGAAAGGTATGCTTCCTCTGCAGCAGGTTCTCATCTGGATTAGTTATCTTTTTTCGATGTTCGAGGTGAACGTTTACTTGGGATTGAACTTATTAGAAATAAACTAATTATTAGGCTAGATCCATCATGAATCATCGTTGTAGCTGTTCTGCTTGATCTCTTCGCTTATCTTGCCACTCCTCTATAACACAACCTGCTATTCATCTATTTAAATGAGAGCTAATGTTGGAACTGATCCAGTCTTCCTTTACTCTTATTTTCTTTGGGTATATTTGGAGGGGGTGGTGGCAGTGGTAGTGGTGCATATCCCCTCCCTGAAGGTGACAGGCCTTGAACTCAGGCAAACGTCCAGGAAGAAGTGAAGGGAGGGGTGTGGAGGAGGTTTGCTTTTGTATCGATTCTGCATCTTTTTGAATGTGAATCCATATTACCCTTGGTCTAATGTCCTCTTCCCCCCCCCCCCCCCCCTGCTGGGTGGGTGGTGGTGGTGGACCTGGTGGTGAATAACCTTTACGTAGAGTAGACAGCCTAAGAACCTGGGCAAATATTTCATGAGAAAGTGTGGGGGGAACAGGGTGCAAGGATTTGTTCTTGATCGAGCCTCACATAGTTTTGGTTGTACGTAGATTCACACCCTTGCCTAATGATCAGCCAATGCAAATAAATGTCCAATTTGCATAATATGAGTTTAGGTTTCCTTAAGTTGTCTTTGTTGAAACTTGAAAGCTGCGTTGCATGAAATACAAATCAAATTAATACAGCATGAAATGGGAACAGGGAAACAGCATTTTCCGACATGTATTGCTACAAAAATACAAAAAGAGGTGCAATGTAAGCTAGGAGAAACCGATACGTATAGACCACTATACTGTTACCACGTTTAGAATAGTGGCAGTTTCACTAGTGGAAGAGAGACGGTAGAAATGCAAAGGCGATTTTGGGAATCTAGAGGGCCAAAAAAAGGGAACAACTTAAACATGAAGGTTCATAAACTACAGAAGAGGTTTCCTGTGAGTTTCTTCTTGAGAGTTCTGGTAAAAAACCGTTGCAGAATCAGGGAAATTTGGCTTTCATGAAAGCTTCTGTGCAACAAAAGTTGACAGCTAACTTGAGTAATAATATATTCCTAAGGCCTCTATGTCCTATGTCCAGAACCATGATATGGGAAAGTCATACAGACTAAATTGCTAGTAAGACTGCAATAGCTTTACACATTTTAATCAGCTGTTGCAAATAATCTACCACTGAACTACTGTTGTTTTACCATTTGGAACAGTGTTGGAGAATGTATCAGGTAGGATTTCATGTTGGAGGAACTTGTCTTGGGGAAAATGTGGGAATGTAAATTTTGTCATTCAAATTGAAAAGTGTTGAATTGAACTGCATTGTATAGTAAATATGTGTGAGAAAAAGTAAGTTGCAAAATTGAACTAATTGCTAGATGCAAACGATGAGACGCCCTTAGTCACTTTTTAGCACTCTGACCTTACCTTGTATTGGGAAAGGGCCTCTTATTATCTATGGGAAGAGAACTTGCAGTAGGGAGATGCTACATGAGATGCCTAGTGACAAGTACATATTGTGAAAGTGGACCTCAAAGGAGGTGAGCTGTTGACATTGGGACGTAATACATTTAAATGTAGAGCAATTTGGGCGAGCTGTAAAATTAAACTATTTAAGCTTCCTATCTCCTTATGCTGTATCCCTTCACTTTTGAGGGACTAGAAAATGGAAATCAGGAAAAATTTAGAATTATTTTGAGATTTTCATATTGACCTCTTCATCCATATATCTTGGATACGTTCTTGGTTAGATAATAGTGATGGACATTAAAAGTCACACCCTTACCAAAATAAATATACAAGCAACTAGATAAAATGAAGAAAAGAGAGGGGATGTTGACCTTGTGGTTCAATCGTTTTCTTGACATATAAATGAATTCTATTTTAGAATTTTTATTTCCAGATTCTGTGGAGCTCAACCTAGAGTACTTACAATGTAGGACTTAAATACTCTTCTGCAAATTTAAATGAGAGTTTATACCTCCTATTGAAAAAAGCATCGATTTCAGCAGGTCTAGCCGAAGCTTATATAGAACATGTAGCTGTTCTCTCGATTATCATTTATATTCTTTGATGCTTTTTAGTTTTAAATTTTGGATATTCCTGTTTGGCTTGGCCACACTTGCGTAAAAAGAAATGTTGCTTCTGTTCCTTGTAAAGATAATGGTCAATGGAATTTTATTTGATTTGTGACTTAATTTCCATTTGTCGGTTAAGTTATAACATATGCGAACAACCACACAGTCTTCGATATGATATAAAAATATTTATTAGACACAAGGTCTGCAGAAAATGCCTGCATCAAGGAATAAATACCTCCTTGAATGAGTCTAATAGTATTATGCATAATACTCTGTTGCTAAATGGAGTGAGACATTAGAATCAAAATGCCTCTACCAGAATGCGTCGCCTCTGTGCTGGAGAAGGCAACCCCTTGTTGACAGTGTCTCTCATCCTTTTAGAGATTCAAAAGTAATTATGACAAGTCAAGTTTTCTTGTATTTATTCCTTTGTCATGGCATATTATTCTCCAATTTTTTTCTCTTGTTTCTAAATGCGATTTTCCACTAAAATATTCGTGGCTGTTATGATTTACAGGGAGCTTTTACAAGCAAATTTGCTAAAAATAGAAATGTTATGCTAGCTGTTTATATGACTGGCCTGTCAAAGAGTGGAACAAGTCCAAGCAAACATTTGTGCTATGCATGAATTCTTCCACTTAAGGTATTGTACTACTGGTGCATGCAATGCACGAATTTCTGTTATGCACATATCTTTAAACAAATGCTCTTTCCCTTACCAGAAACACGGCCGTCTTCCACCAAACAGATTGGTTGGCAAATGCAGCATATCTTGTAAGAATTATGCAATTTCATCATCATCACCCCTTTTATGTACATGTATCTGTAAAACAAGCTTTACATGATCACGAATATGTGAAGTCATATACGTCTATTATTTGTTCGCATCATGGTCATTATCACAAAATCTTTATGTCAATGTTATGTATTTTTGGACCTGTTGCCTATTGGTTTAATACAGGTAGTCAGTGTGTGGTGAAAAGAGTTGGTGTTTGTGCTTTATGACATGGCAACCAGCCGGGACACGACATCCTCCATTTTCTGCTTGTATTAATATGGTCGTCGCATATGTATTTATGTTTGTTCTTCTCACAATTAGCTGGAAATTAGAAAGGGATGTTCTCAATGGCCTTGGAAGAACCTGCAACTCGAGACGAGAGCTGAAGATTAGCTTCTTATTCCATTGTTTTCTCAAGGATTTCCTGTCCATGATAATGAAAGATATACTTTGATATATGTACCACTAGTTCCTCCTTTTAATATCGTTTTGTAAGTTGTTTGTTTTAGGGCATAGATAAACAAGCTATGATTCTCTTTTGTATATTTCTTGCTAATTGTCTATAAGTTTGTTCCTTTGTGAAGTATATTTTTGTCAGGCTATGGGCCAAATTACATTAAGCCCTATGTTCCACAAATAATTTTTATGGAGAAAAGTATGTCTATATGCTAATCCTGAAAAGCATGTCGAGATTTTCTAACTTATCAAAATCTTCTCAGCCCTATATTTGTGAATTACATGCCACACAATCTACATCTTTCTCACAAGTCACAAACTAGAACTAACACATCTTTTTTTTTTCTTTTTTTTTTTTTAATTCCATCAGGAGTTTATATGAAGCAGATTGTAGGGGAATTATGTACCCTTGAGTTTGTAACTTAACCCGCTGGGTCGTTTGGTTTGTGTGAGTTGGGAGATGAGAATGAGAATTATTTGATAAATTCCCACTTATTACTTGTTTGGTACAGGGGATGGGATTATTTGGCCACTATTTCCACCAATTTAATCCTATACAGGGGCAGGTGTTTCTAATGGGGAGTTCATCTGATATTCTATTACCAAGTTATTCTCAATATATGTCAAACAAGGAAGCGAGGATTATTAAATAATCCCTCATACCTAACATAAACTCTCATTCCTACTATTAATTCCCAATCTTTCAATGCCAGACACTAAACGCTTCGTAAGCTTCTGCTATCCTTATATTTACCCCAAAAATAAATAATAAATTAAGTAGCATAATGGCAAGGACTTGAGCAGGGTTATTAGTTTTGTCACTTAAGTTCAAATTCCACTAAGGCATTTGTGGGCAAGTATTCCCCAACTCCTTACCTCCTTTTCCATCCAAGTAATGCTATATCCTATCAGTTACAGATCAAATTTTTCCATAAAAAGTAGGGTCACATACTTTTTATTACCTCCATTGTGATATCAATAATCAGATTGGGATAAATTTTGTTTAGAATTTTTCTTTACCCCGTTGATTATCAATATCCCGTCAAATGTGATAAAAAATATGGGCTCCACATGTTATGGAAAAAGTTTCATCTAACTGATATGGATGTAGCATTACTTTTTTCCATCCCTCCCAAGTGGCTCGTTAAGTATTGGATTTGTGCCATAACATTCGGCAGCCAAGGAAAAGAGTCATCCTTTACCCACCTATAAAAATGTGTCCTTTTCATGGGTACACTATTTTTAATGTTTTATTTACACCCATTTCTCAATTTAGTTCAAAATCATACATTTCCTCACCAATTAAACAGTCCTGCTCAATATATCTATAGAAGAGCTTTCTAATTCTTTAAACATGAAACAAGATATTCAAACTTTTATTTGAGTAATTTGTTGAGATATTTCAAGATATCAGATAGATTGTAGGTTGTAAATGTCCTTCTACATACCCCTTAGTATATCGGGCTAACTTAACCATAATTATGTTCAAACTTCAAAGGTCAATGTGTCAAGTACTTATAAATTACTCCAAAAACAAAATTGTCTCAATAGCCCATCTCATGTGAATTGAATCAAAGCTCCAAAGGTTCTTAAAAAGCACAAGGACAACAATATCTTTTTTTTTTTTTTTTTTTTGGTCCAAGGGAGACACAAAGGTCAGTACAATATAATTACATACAACAGGGGGAGGGGGGAATCGAACTTGGGACCTGCCATGTACCCAGGGCCTCAATCTTAACCACTAGGCTAAGACCTCATTGGCAGGACAACAATACTTTCAATCAATTGCAAGTAATAAAAATGGATATATACAAATATTCCAAGACACAATTCAATTGGACCTTGAAAGTTGAATCATAATTCTCTCCACTTGGTTGTTGATGATTCCCTATGTGTAAGAATCCAACAATGTTCCCTTTGTGTTATCTTATATATTCTTATAGGCCGGTTTGGATGTACGTGAATTATTAGTATGTGACTGATCATCTTAATATACCCCTCCATTGCTCGATTATACTCCCTATTTGTCTTCCTATTCATCATACATGTCATTTGCCAGGTCAAAAAGCACAAACCTTGGAACCCTAGACCTTATTCATTTGTGCTATTTTGAATCATTTCAACCTTTGAATCAATCTTTTTTTTGCCTTTTAAGTTGGTATATGAAATGAATCCATTGTGATCCAATTCGATGTTTTCCACTTATAGATGGATGGATGATGGTACATCACTCACTGTAAGTAGTAGTAGCATCTAGACTTAAGTTGTCCTAAAAAATTATTGATTCTTATCCTATATTTTGAACTAGCAATTTAAGTATTAACTTCAAACCAAAGTATTGTCTATTATTGGTAATAGAATATAGTGTGTTAGTATTATTTTTATTTTTTTCTTTTTGGTGCAAATGAGGCGCAATAGCTGATGCAAACAGATTTCCAACACAAGTCTTAAGCTTTACTTCATGGGTATTCTTGTGAGGGTTGTGTACCATTTCCAGTTACATGTGTCGATAATAAACACATATCATCTTTCACAGGATATTTAAAGCATAAAAATTTGCGCATTCACATTTCATGTGCCTCATGTATAAATATAACTTACTCAAAGCGTAAGATCATCGATAATTATACCACATACTATTATTTGCCTAATATTCCACCTATATATAATCTAATGTCGAAATATGTGTTACGATTATCAATAGGGGTCTTCCACTAGATTATCAATATAAGTTACAAAACAAAATTTATGAGTTTTATTATAATAACTTGTCAATCACTAACAACTTTGACGACCTCTTAGTTCCCACCCATGGGAGTCTTGGTTTAATATTATTCGAAAATCACCACTTTTGTCACGAAAACCTTCTCGAATAACTCATTTTCCATAACTTATATATAGAGTGCCCTCGTGGCATGATCAAGACTTTCTCAAGAACCTGTTGGATAAACTTATCCATACTCTATATTAGGGTTTGAAGCCTGACGGAAGTTGATCCAAATCATAACATTTGAAAACGTTTTCCAACTTTTATAAATCAAAAATTAAACATTATAACAAATTCGTGAGAGGTCATTCAATCTCTGAGCCACAAGCTTAGCTCGATCGCAGCAAACACCGAAGAGCCAACATTTTGTTGCAAGATTATGGGCGGTGAAACAAGTGTACCCTTCAACAATAATCAAAATTTAATTGCAGTCCATATAATTTTGAAACTGCTGACATGGTATATACTATACAGTCCAACTTGAACATAATAATATTAATTAATAAATAAAACCCAAAGAAAATGAATTAACCACCTAATTAATTTGTTTTATTCAAGGGAAAAACAGTCATTCTATTTAATTAATTAGAAGCTTCTAGCAAGAATTTTGTCAATTGCAGGTCTCTGAAAAATTGAAACCAGCAATTGCATAAGCTAAAGGCAGCATATAGTTTAGTTTATGAATGTGACTCTATATATTCAATTGTTTTAAGCATGTTAGTAAAGGGCAGCTTGATGCCAAATAAACCTTGTGGGGAAGGAGAATGACAAATATATGCAATGAGATTTTAATCAAGAGATGGATCCATATGTGAGAGGAATCCCAACCCTGTGGCTCACTTTCTATAGGACATAATTTCTCAGTTGGTTTATTACGAGAATTTAGCTGGATGGGCCAGTGGTCCGTAGATATTTTAGATATAACAATGTTGGATTCGTTTTGATGTTAATAACAAAAGTACGTAATTAACACCGTATAATTGTTTTACCTGGTCATTAAATTATTTTTCTTTCTATATAGGCTTTCAGTTTAAATTTTGAATACCGTCTTCCAAAACTGTACCACCTAACTACGTGACATGAGCATCTCACCCCACATTTTGTAGCATCTATTTGTAAGTATACATATGCATAGTTATACTAGAAAAATACAATAAAACACTCTTTAACATACACTAATGTTAGCCCTAAGAGGAGCCGAAAAGATCTCATAACTATTACTACAAACTAAATTTCCAAATTTGGTGGGGTACTAATCAATTCCAGCCACAAAGACGTACAAATAAATTGGGACCCTCAAAGCATAATTTTAAACACATAATTTTAAGCCCTTTGGGCCATTTAACACTATATAATACTAATTAAAAGTATACTTACTTTAAAATTGATAGATTATATAGTTATAATTAGGGTCAGGGACAAATCAAAGGATGACATGGACCTTAATTAACTTTTTAAGAGGGAGCAAACCTCAGCAAAGGTCAAAGAGATACAACCCCACAAAAGCTGAGTCAGCTCAGTGTGTTTTGTTAGACTTGTTCCCGAGTTGCTACTTCACGTCCCTAAGTACCTTCATAGGACCATGAAAGGGTAACCAAGCAAACTTTCATTAGTATTAATGAAAATTCTTAATTATTCAACCAAAAAATAAAAGAAAAAAACCCATTAAGCCATTTCTCTGTTTTGTCTCTCCAAATTCATCTCTTATATAAAGCGTCGACAACGGAGAAACGTTCATCTCTCGTCCTTAGATAGCGAGTGTTCAATTATCTGTGTGTGCGTGTGCGTGTGCCTGTGCCTGTACCTGGGAGATATATATATATATCGATAAGGAGATCGACTCGATATTTGAATGGAGAAGAAGGAAGGAGGCATAATGTTGGAGGCGGTGCCGTTCGTGGTGATGTGGTTGGTGGAGGGGGCTACCATAGCCCTGACTATCACGGCAAAGTCAGCCATGACTTTGGGGATGAACCAGTTTGTGTTTGTGGCATATACCAATGCTCTTTCTGCTGTTCTTCTCCTTTGTTACTCCCTTGTGTTTCATAGAGATAGGTAAGCTAGATCATGACATCCCAACAACGTAACATTGCCTAAAATCATTAAACATGACAAAAATATCTCGTTACGTACCTTATCAATCGATCAATTTTGTACAATTGACAACTAATTAGTTGTTGTTTTTTTTGTGAATTTTACAGCTTGAAAAAGATCTTCAACTTCAAGCTCCTCTTGCAGTTCTCCCTCCTTGGGCTTACCGGGTTCGTCCTCTATCCGATAATATCTCTATTCCCATGCATGCATGGCACGACCTACAAATATATATATATATATAGCTACATGCTTGCACGAATATGAAGGTTCATGATTTTGTATAGCAATGGCCTTGTAGCCACAAATTAAATAGTGGGGCCGTGCTTCGATAACAAACAGGAACTCCTCAAAATATCTCCGAGTATTGTTAATACTAGTAATTTACCATAGTCATTAAGTTAAGTATAACGGTACATACTCCATCTGTCGGTAAATAATAGTCACTATCACGTACTAATTACGAGTATGTATATTATGTTTGACAAAAACATACATGTGGTGTTTGCAGGATAACAATAGCTCAGAACCTTGCATTCACAGGGCTGCGAGACAGCTCACCAATCGTTGTGTGTGCAATGGGACTTCTTCTCCCATCCTATCAGTTCTTCCTAAATCTTATTCTCAGGTACAATAATCAGTCCCACATCGATAACGAATACCATTTCAAAAGACATGCTAACCTTTTATATGTATTCATTCCCAACCACTTTGATTTTCATTTCTTCTTTTGTTTTTGCTACTTTAATTTTATCATCAGCATCCTAAATACATATGGTCATCATATATTATATAATTGACCTCATCATGGGTCCCCTGAAAATCTAGATGAATTTTTTTTTTAATTTTTTTTTAATTTTTTTTTTTTAGTAAGGACCACTTATTATATGTGTGGGAATGAAGGAAATTGATATTAATTGTCCCCCAATTTTCTTCTTGTTTTTCCATGATTGATTGATCTATGAACTCATCTTAGACCATAAGATAGAATATACTGTATGTACCAGATAGTATCTCTTGATTTCATACTTATACACAAGTTGGGCTCACCTACTATATGTAATTTGGGGATACTTTAATTTGTCATGTTGTTGAATCCTCATGACAATGACCTACTGAAGGAATCATTGAGTGGGTAGTGAAAGGAATATCAGATCTTGTTTTTGTAGTACTAATTATTCTCTAAGTAAATAGATAATACATGTTCAAGTGTTAAGTTTGAGTTTTAATTAAGTAATTAGTAAATTTTCTAATTATAGCACCAGGATACAGGAATATGTGTTCGAAACCCTTCATCATTCGCCTTTATCACTTTTTTTTAAATCTAAATTAAAAAAAATAAATTGAGATAATAACAAACCTATAGGCTTCTGCTGCTGCATGGATGTAAGTAGAAGTCATCAATGCATTGTATATGTAACTAGTTAAAATAAGATATCGGCCTTCTCTCCTTCCAATGTTCTTAATCCATTTTTCTACTATAATTAGTGTCCCAAACTTGTTTTGCATTTGTAATATTTAGTTGTTAATTATATTTGAAAATTTGACATATTCAAATTACTTTTATTCGTTATATTCTTATTCCAAAAATGTTGTTGACTTCTAATGATAAGGAAAGGAAATATTAACAACTAAACCAGAACTTTTATTGAAGTTTTTATTCCTTCCACTTGTATCATACAAGTTGTATGACTCCTTATTACAAGATTCATATGTTTAGATAAAGATGAAAACATATAAGCATGTCAGCATGAATCCATGATCATCTTATGACAATTACTAGTTAATCAAGCTCATAAACCCTAGGAATTATCCCCAGTAACTGAGTTCAAAACCCGTTTAATTAATCTTATGAGTCATAACCTCATTAAATTAGGTCTTAATTATAAAGCTTAACATAATTATTTTTGCATGATGATAATCATATGTAGGAAGACAAAGCTAAACATATGGAGCTCCAGCACACAGATCAAGCTGGCCGGCGTTCTAGTATCGATCACAGGAGCCCTCATGGTTGGAACATTTATGGGCCCTTCAATCCTTAAAGGTCCATTGTTTCATCCTCGCTTGCTTCAAGGCCCTCATCCTCTCTTCGTCTTCCTCGACGCCACCGATCAATGGATGTTTGGTTGTGCTTTGCTTGCTTTGGGTTCCTTCTTCATCGCCATTTGGAGCTTGTTACAGGTAATAACCATACATTTTTTTGTTGAGGATATATTAATTAGTGTTAACAGAGAAACCCACATGTGATCGGCGTCCCATACATAAATACTTGGAGTGACGAGATTAGCATATATATTAACTTAGTGGGTTATTCCACCTAACTTTCAAATTTTGAAATTGCATTGTCACAAATAAGAACAGTTCTTAACAATTTGTAAAATACTTCATATCGTATGACTCTAAAACCCTAATTTTCCATGCACGCTTCAAGCACAGAAGAGGCATTCGCATGATGTACCCTAATTTTCCATGCACACTTCAAGTACAGAAGAGGCATTCACATGACGTTGGTGTTAAAAGTGGGGATAGATCATATTAGTCTTTTCGTAACGTAGATGTTGATTTTTATTTGACAGCCTTTTTGATCACGTTATTGATTCATTTGTGGTGGTGATCAGATTACAACCTTTACGAAATTTCCAGACATGATGGTGATAGTAACTTGTTACACCATTTTTGGGTCCATCCAAACAGCTTTTGTGGACATCATAGCTAATGGAGATCTTGATGCTTGGAAATTAAAATGGGATTTAGAGCTCCTCATTATTATCTTAACAGTAAGCACTCTTTACTTTTAAATTAACATTAAAAATATGTCTTATAATTGCTTAATTAATAATTAATGAACTTAAATATGGAAAATGTAGGCCTTGTTTGGGACATTGGTCAAGAGTAGAATCCAAGTATGGTGTGTGGGCTTGAAGGGCCCAATGTACGTTGCCTTGTTCAAGCCTTTTGGAATATTTTGGGCTTGTGCTATTGGGCTTAGCCTTTTTGGTAGTGCTCTTCATTATGGGAGGTATTTACACACTCACTCTCTTGCATGTATTTATATTTCATTTTAATTTAATCCCATATTCAAATTGAATTTGTTAAAAAAAATTATATTATATTGCATTTTGGAGAAAATTATTGAGCTTTAAGCAATTGAATCTTGCTTCCATGTGATGGTTAATGTCACTCTATTGTGATTGATGGATACCTTATGTCTTTTTCTTTTTCTTTTTCTTTTCCTTTTCCTTTTTCATTTTCTTTTTAGAGGTAATGTCATGGGAAAATGAAAACTCATGGCCCTAAAAGAGTATAAGAAGTCAAATTGCCTTGTAATATCATGCTTTCATGAGCTCCACAAATCTTGATACTATGGACCACAAAATCAGCAATTAACAAATCAGCAAAAACTCCCTTCGTCTCAAATTAGTTGTTAATGACATCTCATCAATATCCAAAACACAAATTCTAACAAATGAGACGTGTCTCACCTTTGTTTTGATGAAACGTACCAAAAACTCAATTCTTTTTTTGTTTTTTTTTTCTATAAAAACTCATTGGGTGTATGTTATAGTACCTTTATTTGATCTTAGAAAATTTAACATCTTGTTGTTTATTTTGTGCAGTGTGATTGGCACAATGATAACAGGTGTGGGATACTTCACAGTCCTATGGGGAATAAGAGAAGAAGCAAGACAAGAACAGCAAAAGAGTTCTAACAAATCGACTTCATCATCTGACCTCAAGGCCCCTCTTTTGGAAGATGCCGAGGAACAAGTGTGAACAAAATTACCTGCAATTCTCTGTTGCCAATAAATCATGCAGGTAATTTTTTTCTTCAACTTTGTTTATTAATGAAAACAAGTTTTTCCCTTCACAACAATTTTTTTTTTAAGCTAGGAGTGACATTTATATTTTAGGAAAAAGTTATTAGATTAATAAAGAATCATAGTATGTTCTTCATACTTGCATTGTACCAAGTCCCTGTTTTTCTTTTCTTATGTAATTTTATTATTTAGTGCAGGTCTATGAAATCAAAGCTTGGAGAAACAGTTGGTGATATCTGTAAATCCATTCGATCGAAGATGAGGAGATGTTGTAAATATATAAATCAAGCCCGAATTTTAGTAGGGAGATTGAGGGTATGCATAGTTTTGAAGTATCGAATCAGCTCTAGAAAAGAGGGTTAGCTTCCCTCTTTTGTTGTTCTTTGTAATTTAAAAAAAAAAAAGAAAAAGAAAAAAAAAAGTGGAAGAAGAATGTATGTTCCTGTTCTATGGTATGATTATATATTCTCTTGTAAAATCAATTTTGTTCAATTGGTTAAATCCATGAATTGAAGTTGTATCAATGTTAAGAGTTTAAGATTTATCTTTCTTCATTAGCCTATATATGTTGCATCCCTTTCAGACTCAAAATAAGATCCAAATCTTATGAACAGCCTAATTGCAATCAAAATACCAAATATATAGAACCATATGAATCAAACTCAAAAGATTAATTTCAAATCACAAAGACAAATACTTATTATGCTCCCAAAAAATCTACTAGCTTTGTTTTGTATCTACAACATGTGTACATCTCTTCAATAAAATTGTTTAAGGGAGACTTATTATATATGGATCTAATATATATAGTCTTTCTCAAAAGTATTTGGTTATAGTAGACCACATATCCAGCAATCAATATTTAAACAAGTGTGACAAAGACCAAAAAAAAAAAAAAAAAAAAAAAAACTCTGCTCAACTTCCTCTAAACAACTCCAATAAAAACTAATAATTAAGAAGCAGAGATTAGTCACATATGCAGGAATTCCTGATCCCTTTGTCTCATAGTAGCTCTGACTTGTAGATGGAGTAACACACACAACTAAACTTAATTACACTGAATTCTTTGAACATATGCAAATAAGGAGCTTCCTTGCAAGAGTTTTTTTTTATTTGTTAAATTAAGATTTACTCCAGGTTGAGTTGTGAAAAGTTTGAACATTAATATCGTTCAGAAAATATATAAGTAAAAGTTACGAAAAAATAGTATTAAGAATATAATTTGAGAGAAAGTACTAGCTAGAATTCATGGCTCGTGAAATAAGATTGTCACTTATTTCATGACAAAGGGGAGTTATATTAGTATATGCGAATACATACATAAAATATATATGAAGGGTATACAAAACATTATGGCAGGTAAGGTTATAGTATAGTTTTTTTTTTTTTTTTTCTTTTTCAAGTCTTGGTAAGGTTCATGAGAAAGAAGAGTAGATCAGGAATGACAAGATGGGCTCAAAATGAGACATTCTTTCTTTATATATAAACTATGCATTATGTATAGCTATAAACAAGTATATATAATCATACACTAATTAAAATAAGTAACACTTCAAAGAAAATGATCCCCCAACTTTATTAATTCAGGAATTCATCTCTTAAAAAACAACCCTTCACAACACCAAAGTCTAAATAAAGATCATATAGGTCTTTTGGCCCATAAGTATATAAATACTCCATAACTCATCACTTCTTATATAAAAATGGCAAAGCTGGGTGTTGCAATACTTGGTATTATATGTACAAGCTTAATTTTAATGGGATTTTGTCAAGTGACAATTGGTAAGGTTTACACTGTTGGTGATGATAATGGTTGGGGCCCAGGTAATGACTATTCTTTGTGGGTTAAAGGGAAGACATTTTACAACCGAGACATTCTGGGTTAGTTCATCTTATCTCCATCTAACTAGTTAGGCCTTGATTATTCACACCCAAAAAAAAAAATAAAAAAAAAAAATGTTAATCTTGGTTACATTTAATTTTCTAAGATTAATAGGCATAAAATTATATTACATGCATGTTAACAAAAAAGAAAATATTATTATTGTAAATTGTATCCCAAGCCTCATTGTGATATTTTTATGTCCCATTGTTATTGTTTGGGATAAACTTACATAACTTTGAGCATTATATGCTTGCAAAATATGTACTCCCTCCGCTCCAATAAAATCATTTACGCTTTGACTTTGTAAAATCAAAATTTTTAAATTTTGACCATTGATTTGTTTAAAAGTATAATGATTTATAAAATAAAAATAATATTTTTGGATTCATCTTAAAAAATATTTTCAAAATATCAATTTTTTATAAGTTTTCGAGTTAATATAAATACAATTATTGATGGTCAAATGGTCGTCTCGAAAACCGTGCAAAATCTCAACGTAAAGATTTTTAAAGAACGGAGAGAGTAGTAATAAATTTTCAAAAAGAGTAGATCTTGTATGAACTTGTACCATAGTATAAATCAGTTGTATATTGGATAATTTCTACGCTTTTAAGGGTGACTCACAAGGTGATTCATATGATGGACTTTTTCTATATACCATATGAACCAAAATGAAGATTCCTCTGCATATGTTGTAGGACCTTAATTTAATTGAATATTACTTTTTCTTAATTACCACTGAGAAAAGAAGAAAGGAAAAAAACAGGGTGATTCTCGCTTTTTAAAAAAGGTAAAATTTTCACTTCATAGAGCAAAAGAAAAATAAAAGGTAATAATAATGAAGTAAAAGTTTAATCAAAGATATTGAAAGATCTAAAATCAAAATCATCTAAAAGAAAATATTGGTCAAAGATCACAAAAGCCTACCATGACAATCATAGTCGAATGGAAGAAGTAATCAAAAGGGAAAGTTTTGATCTTGCTCTTATTAATACATGAATCTTTGTGTGTTGTGGGTAACTTGGATAGAATCGAATAATGTAATGTCATGGTAATAAACAATGTTTTACTCCACTTAAATTAAACTTGGTTCCTCATAAATATGGCTATAACCTCGCTCATATTAAATTATTAATACGGACAATATTCTTAATGATTATATTCTGAAAGATAATATAAATAATTTGCTAAATTATTTTCCTAATTTTTGCTTCCATTTTTTTTTTTGGGATATTTCTTTTGTAGTTTTTCATTATGCAGAAGGATATAGCGTAGAAGAAGTGAGTGAAGAGAAGTTCAAGAGATGTGACCCAACAAACCCAATATTTTCAGGAACAGACGGCAACACTTCAATCCCTCTCAACAATGCTGGTGTTCACTACTTCATTGGTGGAGCTTTTGAAGAGTGTCCTCAAGGCATGAATCTCACTCTAACTGTACTTAAACGATGTCGTAAACTCAATTAATTCAGCTTAACTATATTGATTATTGCAAGGAAAATTTAACTTTAATTTGTATTACTCGTGCAACTGAATTTTAATTATTCTAGTAATCAATCATGTAGTTCATATACTACATTCTATAATCATTTCTTCTCCAGATTATTAGATTGTGTTTAACCAAGTTGGTCTTGGCGTAGTGGTAGCTCACTTCGTACCTTAACTAAGTGGTCAGGAGTTCGATTCCCAATCCTTGCGAATGGAAAGAGATCCTTGGCCAGCTCTTTACCCTTAAGTGGAGCTACTGGGGCGAGAGGATTAGTCAATATTGTCTGCGGTGGATACCCCGGTTTGAACCCAAAAAAAAAAAAAAAGATTGTGTTTGGACTTTTAAGTATTTTATATTTTTTTAATACATATACATAAATATGGATAAGTTGTAAATCAAACTAGATCAATAAATTAAAGCCACAAAAGCATTATTACGCCATGAATATATACATTATTCAAGTCTACATTCATTAAGCCCACATATATAGATATTCATTCCAATATATCACCAAATATATATTCTCAATTTAATATGAATATTTTTTTTTTATAGAAAGTTTGATTTAAGACCCAAAGATAATCCTCGCTAATAAAATTATTGTGGGCATAATTTTTATTTATCCTGAAGTGTACGTTCTCATTCGCTTAATTTTAGATATTTAATTAAATTTGGACAAACCTCAAAAATTACTCGACACATAATGTGAACACATATATATGTTTTGTACAAATCAGCAAAATATTATGAAGATTCCATAAATCAAGTAAATATTTCACACATTGTAATATTTTTTCTTACTTTCCTTTATATATAGATCCTTTCCATATCCGAAATTATATACAAAGATATGTATCTTAAATTAAATCGAAGCTTTCTTTAAACTATATAATAAATGTAACAGGAAACATTTGATCCTTCATAATATTACCATCTCCATTATTATTACTTCTTCCCAATTTTCTCTCTTCCTCTCCAAAAAATTAACCAAAGATGGGTAGGGCAAAAATAGCAATGAAGTTCATAGAGAATGAGAAGACAAGGAACAAAACCTATCACAAGAGAAAGAAAGGCTTGATTAAGAAAGCTCATGAGTTATCAATTTTATGCCATGTTCCAATTTGCACCATTATATACCCTTACAAAGAAGGGAATCAACCCTCGCTACCCGAGGTTTATTCCTTTAAAGGAGGAGAGGTAGACTGCACACAACGTTGTCGTTCAAGTAATTCTTCAACTACTTGTGATCATCTCGATGTGGCTCGAGCAACGGACCCTAATGCGGCACAAGAGATTATTGCACGGTACGTAGCATGTCCGAAAGAGGAGAAGAGCAAGAGATCAATTAGCTTATTCGACATATTCGACGAGCAACGAAGGAGGGCAGAACAAGAGTTGTCTAAGCTTAGGCAAGCAAATGCAATGGCTAAGTATCCAACTTGGAATGCTACTTTTTCAGGGTTTAGTGCTGATCAACTTGTGGAATTGCTTGCTCTTTTGCATCAAAAGCTTGAGTTTGTAGGGCAAAGGATTGCTATGATCAAAGGTACAAATAACAACAACAACAACAACCAACTATTAGGACCTAATTATGATTATTACAATAATAATCAATCTTCTATTGATCATTATAATCATCATCATCAACCAACACCCATTAATAGTTTCATGTTCCATCATCAAATGGAGGGATTCAATCAATTGGTGCCGTTCGATCCAAGTAA
>BSSO01000518.1:0-32225 GCA_030267885.1 Mesembryanthemum crystallinum
ACTGGATATGTGGTTTACACTCAATTACATACCTTAGTATACCTCAAAGTATTTTCCAAAACCTCGGTATACCTATGTGTATTTTGGCCATACCTCAATATACCTCGGTGAAAATTTTCCTATAGAAATATTTATACATTCAGCTTTGTTGCTTTTATCCCATTAAACACACTTTTGTTTTTCTCTTTTGCTTGTTGCCATACAACTCATCATATGATGTTTCTTATTTACGACAATTGCAGTTTGGTGAAGAGAAAGCTGCTGCAACATATGGAGTTCTCCCTGCTGCTAATGTACCTCCTCCTTATGCTCTTGCATCCATTAGTGCTTTGCAGTTTGATCGTTGCGGCCACAGATTTTCAAACAGTGCATCAGATGGAACCGTATGCACATGGCAACTGGAAGTGGGAGGAAGGAGCAATGTCAGGCCAACAGAATCGTCTCTCTGCTTTAATGGCCATGCATCGTAAGTATTGTTCATGAAGCAATGTTTCTGAAAAGGCTGTGTCTCCTGATTAATTCTTTACGTTGTATTTGGTAAGAAGATATAGAAATCTAATTTGCATATAATCTCTCTTAAAATATCGGTGCTAATTTTCAACAGTTCCGTGACATGTAAAGAAGTTGCATCTTTGTGCTTTCAAAATTGCTCTCTCTTTTGGCTGCTTCCCATTTGAGCTTTATAATCTTACTATGGTGGTTTTAAATATGGCTATAGAAGAGGTATGGAGCAGTTTGTGGCTATTGTTATTAGGGCTTTCAACGCAACTTGAACATAACTGTACTCACTCTGCCTTTATACCTTAGTTATGTATATCACATGGAAATTTCTATTTGATTGCTCGTATTTATATTTAATTTCATAAATAGCTATGTCTGCTGATTGTTTCAGACAATATCACTTCAAGTTGTTTTCTCGTAACTACATGAAGAAGATTTTTCTTCAGGTTTGCAGAATCTCTTATAAATGCATGTGAAAACCATACAAGGTTTTCAAGCATTTTATCCTTCATAACTCTTTGTGTATGTCCTTGCATTTGTGCACATTTTGCAGTCATTGGGCGATTACCTTGAACATCCATACTTCTCCCCCATTTAAATTCTCTTTCCCGAACTTCTATGTGGTGGATTCAAAGTTATTAACATCCCTTAAGCATTTTATTTGAGCCTAAAAAATGGCATTTTGGAGTGTAAATGTCACTTACGCTGTTGATTGGTTGACCAATTGCACTATTGTCATCAAATTTAAAGTTTCGAAGGGAGAAGGGCGTTGAAGGTGCCACAAACAAGTGCAAATCAGGATGTGTTAAAAGAGTTTCATTTTTTTCACATTTTATTGCTGTTTGGCAAGGCACAAAATAATATACAAAACATCCGTTTTTGTGTGGTTCCCCTCTGCATTGCGACAATTTATATGTCTGTTATTTGATGAACAGGGACATTTGTTATGTTGCTACCAGTGGCTCAATCATTGCTGCAGCTGGGTATAGCTCCAATGGTGTTAACGTGGTTATATGGGACACGCTAGCTCCCCCAACAAGCTCCCGAGCTTCTGTTATGTGCCATGAAGGTATTCACTTAAATAGAGGCTTTCATAGTGAAAAATGAAAATAATCCAACCAGAGCTACAAGAAGATATAGATACATCTGCATGAGGATGCCTGCCATATCTGCTATTTCTGGAACTAACAAGGGGAGAGATTGTTGAAGAGATAGTGATTGAATCAATTATGCAGATTGATCTTGGATCAAATAGTTTCCATATTATCGGCCATAGCCAATGCAACCTGTGAAAGCTATATGTATGAACTGACTTAAATTTCTTCACATTTATGATTGTGTCTTGTTCCTCTTTTTTGGCCTCTTGTATAGGTGGTGCGTGCTCTATAGCTGTTTTTGATAATGACAAGGGGACTAGTTCTGTCTCTCCCCTAATTGTGACTGGTGGGAAAGGTGGGGATGTTGGACTTCATGATTTTCGGTATATAGCAACTGGAAAGACCAAACGAAATAGGCAGTCCAACTCTGTTGAGAGGATCACTGATGTCGGCGCTCTAGATGTACGATCTGAGCTCTCATCGAGTGCGGGAGATCAAAATCGGCATGGAATGCTGTGGTATATACCAAAGGCTCATTCAGGTAAAGTCAAGTTTCTTATTCTCCAAAGACGATAAATTTATATCGGCCTGACATGTTTTATTCTGATGTATATTGTTTTAGGGAGTGTTACGAAGATTGCGACAATTCCAAATACCAGCCTGTTCTTAACTGGAAGCAAGGATGGTGATGTCAAACTTTGGGATGCTAGTAGAGCTAGATTAGTTTTTCATTGGCCTAAACTGCACGAGAGACATACATTTCTCCAGCGTAGTTCCCAGGGATTTGGTGGAGTGACTCGGGTATACTGCACTTTCTCTTAAGCTTTAAGTGAAGTTCTGAATTCGAGATATGCTAGTTTGCTATGATAACTATTTTACTATACCTATTCTTTACTAAATGTATTTTATCGTCGTTTCAGGTTGGTGTTACAGATATTCAAGTACTTTCTGATGGATTTCTTACGTGTGGAGGGGATGGTTTAGTAAAGCTGGTTCAGCTTACATAACATTCGATTTTGAAAGTATCAAGATCTCATTTCTCCCAGCTTATGAAAGGCATTACCTTCTGTTCCAGCAATTGCTCTGCTCTATTATACGAGGAATTAAACAGGATCGCGAGGGGTTTCCATCTACTATAAGCTGCAGAAAGCTTTTATTGGCACTACTACAGTTTTTGAGATTGGATTGACAAAGATTTGCGAAGTCAAAGCTATTCAAAGATTCTTCTTCGCATGCCCTCGCTTTATTGCCATTAATGAGAGAACTAGTTCTTGAGACCCTTGTCTATAGTGGATTGTGTTGTCGGAGTTTTTCTGAACAGGTAGCTTCTAGTTATCAACGTCCATCTAAGCGCATTGCTATTCTTTTTGTATGTTGAGTCCAGCCAAATATATGTACATTTGTAACTTGAAAATAGTGGAAATTGAATATACGATAATGCATAAAGGTTTTGCAGTTGTACATTAATGGATGTGAGAACTTATATAAGATACACGTTTAGCAGCAGTGGGCCCTGAGTTGGATATATAAATCAGTTCAAATGCTTCCAAAATGGCCGTAAAGTTGGGCCCTGAGTTGTATATAACACACAGATTTACCTGAGTTGGGCGCGAACAATGAAGACAAAAAATTATTCAAACTGAGTTGGATTAGGGGCCGCGCGAACGCAGGCCCCCACTAGCACAAATTATGACGTAGACTCTCCCACTTGGGGAGATCTTAGGCTGATGCTCCTCCTAAGTGCAGTGGAGGCCATCACCCTAGGCCATGAGCCTTCTTGATCACCCATTGACCCTGTCCAGGTAAGTATGTTGTAAAATGTGCCTCGGTTTCATTTTATAGCCAGCCCTTTCACCAGTTATATCCTCTTGGTCGATGTGGGGAATTTTTAGTCCCGTCAGCTGTCATTACTCACTTTAAGAGTGATCAAAGTTCCATCATATATCCAGTTTCCTTTATTGGCGACACTTTCATTTAATTGATGATCCAGTTACTAATAATGATCACTTGATTGAATCGAGTGGTCATTTTGCTGATTTGAAAGACACTGATGTGCTGGTTGTCGAGCAAAGTTTCTTCGTGTTTTTGGATATACGAGGTTTTGCACTGGTGTAGGGAGTGATGTGGTGACATTGATGGCAAAGACGTTGACGAGGACGATGCTCTCGCTGGTTGATAGAACTTAGAAGTGGCTACCAAAGTACAATATCCACAATAGCTGGGCTTCAACTCAAGAAAAGCTTGATGGCAAATTGTTATTATAGGTAGAGTTAAAGCATAATGAAAGCAACAAAGAGTGATATAAATGTGAAAAGGAGTTGCAAACTGTGATTCTCAATCGTTAAGGCAATTGCAAAGAGGAGTGCAGAATTGTAAAACCATAGGAGCTACCTACGAGTGGTGTTATGAAACTTACTTGCATTTGAAGCATTGTTCTTGCTCGGTTGCATTTGAAGCATTGTTCTCGAAGTATTTTACGAGTTTTTTCTGCTGTTTATAAGCTTTAATGCCAAACGGCTCAATTATAGTTGGCTTAATCTCGTTCCACTATATACTTTAACTAGATTTAGTGGGGTGTGCCAGGCCTAAGCAGTAGTGCAACGCTTGGGCGACACTTGAAGACCCTTGGCAGCAAGCTACCAAGATGGGACTTCCCCCTTAAAAAATAAATTTAATATCGTTGTGGGCCAATGGCCCACGTATCAGATATTAAACTGATAAGAACAGATACTACACTTGATCTTAGCCAAAAGGCCGAGAAAGGTATGAGTTTTAAGTTACAGTGAAACATCCTTATATTTGGTTATTATCAGCAATCCCTCCCGTAATGTTTCGATGTGGGACATTGTCTCGTATCGGTTGCATTAACAATCGTTTGCATTGTTGCGAAAAATCTACCTAGCATGAAAATCTTGGCGCCCAAATTGTCCCATTTCCTCGCCCTAAAATCCACATTTAACTGTAACACAACCTTCCGAAACCTCCACACTTTCAATCCGCAGAAAATCACAAACCAAAATACTCAGAAAATGAATGAAAACAACAAATCCCCAAATTCAAACTCGAAGAAGCAATACTGGCTGCTGAAAACAGAAGTAGGGGAATGGTCATGGGAGGATCAATCAGCTAACGGCGGCAAATCCAAGTGGGACGGCGTCAAAAACAAGCAAGCCCAGAAAAACCTCAAATCAATGAGAACTGGGGACCTCTGTTTCTTCTACCATTCGGGCCCTAAGGCCCGTCGGGTTGTGGGTGTCGTTACGGTGGTGAAAGAGTGGTACAATGATGAAGAGAGTGATTCTGGCGATGGGGTGGCGGTGGATGTAGCGGCGGTGGGGGAGATGCGGCGACCGGTGGACTTGGCTGAGATGAAGGGGGATGAAAGGTTGAAGGGTTCGGGGTTTGGTCTGTTTCGACAGCCGAGGTTGTCGGTGGTGGCGGTTCCGGTGGAGGTTTGGGAGAGGGTGTGTGAATTGGGTGGTGGGTATGAGGGGGATGGTGGTGGAGAGAGAGAGAGCGGTGATTGAGAGGGTGGTCAAGTGGTTGCACACCAGGTGTTTGTGTTTTTGCTCCAGTGAGAGATGGTGTTTTGGTTGGTTTTGGCCTTTTGGGGTAGATGGGAAGAATTGGAAATTAAGAAATGTGGTGAAAAATGCTAGTTATTGACTTCTAGGCGTTCTAGCATCATAGAGCAACTTGTTTCTTACGAGTGCCAAAGCATTTTCAATCACTGAGTTGTTACTTGTTAGTAGGATGTGGTGTTTGTACAAGGGATAATTTATGCTAGCAAAATTTAGTACTATGTGTTTTGTTGTGTATACCTTCTTAGGACAACACTTGTGCCCAAATGGTAACATAAACGGCCTTGATTTATCTTCTAAACGATATAGTAACGCTATCTTCATTTTGAACATATAACAACTGAATTGGACGAAATTTGAATAAAATAGACATATGTGAGATAGAATTAGAAAGTAAGTTGCAAAACCAAACTAATCAGTAATCATAGATAGAAACAATGCATAATAAGGCCAAAACAATGGAGTACTTCATTCTTAGCCACCAAATGGGCGACATAACTCTCCGCTTACTAATGCGAGATATATGCTAAATTCAGCTCCCTTACATACGCAAATGGTTAGACATATAAGGAGAGGGAAACATGGAATAAAGGGGTTTCCAAATATCAATAGTATGATTCGAATCTTGGTAGTAGGGAACACCACAAAGGTTGAATACCATTAAACCAACTTTTGCTGATTGTGAGTGGAGCACTTGTTTAAAGGCATTTCTTCCCCTTTTCTACCTCTTTGTTACAGTGCCGGGCAATGTTTTAATTTGTTTGGTTAAGAAAACTCTGTTTTCCACCCATGGTAAATGCAGGTTGCATTTTGTCCTAACAATGTTGGTTGATATAACTCACTAGCTTGTTGTCTTGGTCTTCAACCCCTCTAGTTTGGCCAAATCATGCTACACCCCAAAGTCCTCTTTTTCATACTCTATATTATTTGATTTGATAACTAAAGTGGTAACTTGAAAAAGTTTCCAACCGAAAGTTACAAGAGCAAGGTGGCCATACAAATACCATAAGTTGATACTGTACATAATGGATTAGTACTCTTATAACCAATGGGCACAATTGAATAATTACTTCATCTTATGTGCTGTCTTCTTTTCTTTCATTTTCCGTTTGTTACAATTGCGAACTAAATGTCATGATCCATTTCAAGTTGTCACTTGTAAAATAATTGGGAAGGGAAGATTGGTGAATCTTGAAAACTTTAGGCACCTGATCTCTAACCATGCATCATATATTCATATCAACTTGTTAGCTTTTGATTGTACTCAATAATTTAAGACATGCGTAAAGCAACGGGTATTATACACTGTACTAAAAAGAAATTAAACAGTTGATATTATGGTTATTTTAAATCTTCAATAAAGGACAACAAAATTTCAATAAGATTATTTATGGACACGATATTAATTTTCCTCATAACTTAGTTTGCCATTCATTTAACTACATTACTTTTAATTGCATACTGTGTCACTATAAACAGCAAGTTAATATATATTACAAGTTTTCAGTAGCTAACATGTAGTTAGAAATTTGACGCAATACTAGTTTCCACAACTTCATTACCGTGTCTCGATTAATTTTGTTCTTTGTGAAGGATAGTGTGCCAAAATAGTCGTCACATGATCCAACCCAATGAACTATTAATGATTTGATTCAATTTAAATCAAAAATAATGAGTGTCCTATAAGGAAAATGTTTGATTGATTCTGTTAACCCATGAATTTCTACTACTATTAGTGAATTGTATAAAAATTTCACAATCTAAACTTAATTAAAGTGGAAGAAAAGTTGCAACGACCTCATTAGTTACTCTAATACTAAGAGGTGATACGAATAGCCAGCCTAGTGAATCAACCTATCATTATTCGTTCTATCTAATATTAACCAAATAAATTGTTCGGAACTATGTTAAGGAAACCCCTGGCCTATTGGCTGTCTAATCAAGATATGGTTCTACTTAACATTCATATTTAAGGTCACTCAAATTTAGTTGTATAATCGTTTTCACCTTTTAAACACAAATATGGTCACCTATATATGGTCCCGCATGGTTGTTGGAATATGACTTTTGGATTTCTTGTATGGTCCCCTCTCACCCATGAAACTTCGTTTTCAATGAATTTTAGTCTGATAGTAGAGTTAGAGCTGCTCGGAGCTTATTTTAGGGGTTGGATTCATAATCAGTGACTCCTATTGGCAAGTAGATGTATGCATGTGATCTTATGTGCTATATAAGCAGCTCATTGTCTGGATATGTCTGCATGGATTTAGTGCAATGTTAAGGCAAAAGACAGCAGTGAAGATTTAGCAGGTGATCTTGTTATGGCAACTACTTGTAGACTAGTGACCAGTGTAATTGTGTAAAATTATGGAGTAACCTTTTGTATATCTTATTGGTTGCCATTATATAACTCATTATGGACGAGGCGGTCCATTATATAGGCCAATCCGTTTGACCCGGAAAATAAGACAATGTAATTTTGGTATATTTATAATTACCTAACTTGGTAGCTTAGCTTGGTCCCAACTTGCTTGTTTGGTTAGCCCACAGCCAAACAATAGTGGCAATTATCCCTTTTCGTATAGCTTTTTGCAAGATACAAATAAGATGTGATGTTTTTATTGTCAATACCTGACACCTAAAGTAAAGGAATTTCTACTTTTCACAATAGTGTAAGTAGTAGAGCAAATGTGGGGAGTTTAGATGGTAAATTACACCTTTAACCTTGAGGTCGGAGATTCGAACCTTATTGCCCTCCATTAAGTGGAGGGTGCTATTTGTTGTTTTAAGACCTTAGAGCCATATTAGACCTTAGAGTCTAACTTCCTTGCCTGTTCAAAAAAAAAAAAAAAAAAACGTAATTTTGTGATTTTATGCATGCAAAAATAACTTTACTAATTGGAAAAACTACAGTGTAAAAGTGCACCCACTTAAAAATGAATGTTGATTTATTACTCACCGACAAAGGGGGTGCATATGCTAACTATACAACCTAAATCGAGTATAACAAATCTGAGAAAAAGCAAAGGATGAATGAATGAATCAAATGAGAAAAAGAGTCAAACAATTAATAAAGCAGGCAAAGAGTAGAGTTTAGGTGGCCAAATATTCTTATTGAGTAAATTTTCATGATTTTAGTAATTGGATTATGGAGGAAAGGGAGCCCACAGGGAATTTGCTAAATCCATGGGTCCACCATCTATCACTATGGGCTTACCCCTGCCCTACGTGTTTCCGAAATTTAACGTTTTCTTTTATTCAATTCATTTTCATTTTCATTTTGGAGAGAGAGAGAGTGAGTGAAGGACAGTAGTGTCTGGGCAGTTGGCGATTAACTACGTGTCAGTAGGACACACAGTAAGGGGTCCTCCATCACCCTACACATACAAGCATCTCCATCAATTCTTCCCATTTTTCTTCCATTTATTTATTTAGTTTTACTTTTCTTTTCTTTTTTAATTTCTTTGTAGGGACAAACAGATTCGAGAAACAGGTGGATTGGATCAGGTTTGAGCTTAGTGATTTTGTATTTGGTGAGATACAGATTACGAAATATCTCTATTTTTTGATTCGATAACAGGGGTTTATTATCTGATCGGATATATTGTGTTTTTGGATCTCATAGCAGGGATTTGTTATCTGATCGGGTCAGCTTTTACTAGGACGATTCTAGAAGCTGATATTAAAAGGCGCCAAACACTATACACATTAGTAAGTATTTGTTTTAGGATGGATCATAGTAATAAATATAGTAGACATTAAGATTGTACAAGTGTGTTTTTTTCTTTACATTCGCGTCAAAACATCTATTCAAAAACTTTCAGTTGAAATGACCGCACTGAAATTCAACCAGGCTTCACCGATTCCCCGTAAACGACACCGTTGCGCAATTATATGGGTCTTGTCTTTGTCTTCTCACACTCTTTCTTATTACAATACGTCGTCGTTTTTCCATATGTTGCCTTTAATACTAAATGAATAAAATATCTGCAAAATCAACAGAGATTATCCACTTAATAAGCCAAAGCAAGCCTGGTGGAATGATAACTGCAACACACAACAAAACAAATGCAAATCAATGGGCTGAAACTGAAAGAGAGAGAGAGAGAAAAAGGAGTCTTCTAGCTTGCGACGTTCATCATCCACTTTCTCTCTCCAAAATTTCCATGTAAATTTCTTTTTCTACTACTTTCCGATCAATTATTACTTGTCCCCCACTTTCCCAATTGCTCTCTAAAGTCTTTTGTTCCTTGATTCAGTTCTACTCAACCCATTTCAATTTCTAGGTGATTCTCTCTCTTATCTCTTTCAATTTGTTTATGGGTTTTCTTCAATTTATTTGTTTTATGTACTGTATCAGACTATCAGTGATAAACTGATGATGCATGGTGATGAATTGGGTTTTTTGTTTGCTGTTATTTTTAGATTCTGGAAGATTCAGATATGGATGTTTCATTCAGAATCAGCCTCACCCTTTTTAATTGAAATGGTTGTTTTTTCTGGGTTAAAGTTATTTGGGTGACTTCACTATTTGTACAATATGAAGATTTATTCTACAATTGGTATGAATTTATAATGCTTTTAGCACCGCATCTTGCTTCCTTTACCTATTTTAATGAGTGGGTATTCTTAAGTAAAAGTCACCTAGTGTCAACTTTCATCTTTTTATATTTCTGTGAAAGGACAATTATTGGGTTACTTGATTTTTTTTTCTAAGACAGTATTTGGTGAGGTATCAATTCAATGAAGTAACATGACAAGCAATTTGATGGGTGGGTGAGATGGGCATGAGCTGATGATATTCAGGTTTTAGATTTTTCTTTCCTGGCTTTGTCTATTTGCAGGACTGAGGAGTTCTAGTTTAGGGTTGGTCTCTGTTGCATAACTATGGGGATTAGTGGAACAGTATAGGATTAAAGAAAGGTTTTTGAATGGCAATTAAAGGGTTTTGTGATTGGAATGTTATATGCATGTGGGTGGATTGTGTTAAGTTCTTGGATGGATCAGGCCAGTGTCAAGTGGGGAAATGTTTGATAGTTTGTTCAATCATATGCAAAATACATGTATGGTGATTCATTGTATTTGAGAAAGTTCATGGTTGATGGTGTTTCATAGTATATGAGAAAGTTGATGTTTGATAGTTTGTTCAATCATATGTAAGTTACATGTTTGGTGACTCATTGTATCTGAGAAAGTTCATGTTTTTTTGAGTCAAAATCATGATTTCGATGAGGCAGAGGCTGAGATTACTCATTTATTTGTTATCAGGCATTCATGCTTGTGAGGATCAGTCATTTCTTGGTCTTGTAACTCATTGACTTGTTATCTCAGTGCATGAAAGTGGTATTTTTACTTTTCTATCTGTTGTCTTGATCTATTCTCTTCTCCTGTAGTAAGATGACTGATGGCCGCAGCAGAAGCAAGAACAGCTTGGCAAAGAGCAGCTAACCGTTACTTTGTCCAAGAAGACGCGAAAAGAGCTCCAAAGTTAGCTTGTTGCCAATCGTCGACTTCATCATCCAAACAAGTTGACAGTGGACAAGCCAATGCGGCCGTTGGTCCAGGCCATTCAGCCGTAGGATTTATGCCTTCCAACCGAACTCCCCCCTGCTCTAGTTTGCCTCCTGATGCAAAGTGGTGGCTCCAAATGCAGCCAAACTATGGGCTTCAAAGATGTCTGAATGTTGAGCAGTTGAATGAAAAGACAACGGATGTGGAAACCCCTAAAGATCCTCAAGCTGGAGAAATTACTATGATGAGCGAGGAAAGCATACATAGTGTTGGTTATGAGGACCTGGGGTCTTTTCTTGAAGTGAAGAAGCATCCTGAAACAAAAATGGAAGAGCTGAATGTTCTAGATGGGAAACTTGACCAAGATTATTTGGATGTAAAAACCATGACAGATTATTATGAGTTTCTTGAAATGGAGATGGTTGGAGGCTCGGTCTCAAAACGGGCCAACGAATTCTGTTCGAATGCGGATTCTTCTTGGGTTGTGGAAGAGAAGGTGCCGTGGTGGCGTGTGACAGACGGGGAAGAATTGGCATCGTTTGTGGCACAGAAATCACTTCACCATGTTGAGAACTGTGATCTTCCTCCACCTCAAAAGATGAATGTTAGGAGGGAGCCGTTTAAACAGGCTAGGTCTGGTGATCATGATGAGATTCTTATGTCATCTATAGATTGGGAGGCTCAAAGTGATGCTATCTCCATTTCGTCTTCTGGTGATTCACAGAGAAAGCATTTGTCCCCTGTCAAAGTGGGACTGTCTCAGAAGGAAAATGCATCTACTGAGCCATTCAGGTAACTTTTTAAACTCTCATCAAAATCTCCATGCACAGCGCGGGAGAGTATGGCAAATCTGAATATGTTGGGTTTTTCCTTGTATTGTTGCCCATTCAACTTACTACGCTTTTATGGTGTTTTGAGATCTCTGTGGCGTTATGCAGTTTTTGATTTGACCTTGTTTACCAAAATTGCCTTCTGGTGTCTTCATGAAAAGTTCAGTGGAAGTTTCCCATTCAGAACTGTTATATTACTCAGAGTTGGGGGAAGGATGTCAAATGAGTGAGGCTCTGAAGGGTTGGAACCTGTTTTACCTAGGAGTTGTGACTTTTAGTCTTATCTCTAATGTCTAAGTTAAGAGTTTATCTGATCAAAATCTGGTGTTTGAGGGTCAGACAGGGTTTGAGTTGGAGTGTAGAGTATTAAGTAGCATAGCAGAGACCATAGTGACTGATTAAAATATCCTTAATGGAAGAAATTGCTCTTATAATGTCTGTTTCCTTGGTATCCTGTACCTGTACCCTGAGGTGTAGACTTGCTGAGTGTACGAGGAACTAACATTGAGACGACCTGTATCCGTATACTGACCATAGACTTGCTGAACATATGAGGAACTCTCAGTGGGATTGGTAAGAGTCTGAATGTCAATGTAAACTAGAGGCACTCATCAGTCGTCACATTTGTAGTGGCACTTCCTTATTATTATACTGTATGGTCCTGTATCATATCTCTTATTCCAGTCTTCACCTTCATGAACTACCAAATTTCAATAAGAATGTAATGTAGAAATGCTATTCTGTGACCTGATCTGCTCACTAAGTTCATGAAGATAAAACTATATGTGCATTTAGGCTAAATTAGCAAGGGTCATCCTAAGTAGTTGCATGGACCATATGTACCAAATTTGTCGTCCATTACAAGATATTTTATCTTTACTGCTAAGTAGTAAAATTATTCCCTTCTTGGCACCTTTTTATCATGGGGAGAAACATCTTCTGAATCTTCTTTGATTCGGTGTCATGTAAATTTGAGGTTGTGAATTCAGACTAATATCTAGTATTTGCAATTATGACACTATTCTTCACCTTGTTCCACGTACACATTATACTTTCTTCCTCTACGAGTATGGAAATACCCGTCTTCTTTAGCTTATTTCTAACAGTTCTTCCAGACTTAAAGTATCGAGAACAAACGAGGACACACTAGAAAAAAGAGGAATTCTTAGCACTGACCCTGGTAAAGCTGAGCTATTAGAAGCACTCTGCCATTCTCAAACTCGTGCAAGGGAGGCAGAGAAGGCAGCAAAGCAAGCCTACACAGAGAAAGAACATCTCCTCAAGCTCTTCTTCAGACAAGCTTCGCAGCTCTTTGCTTATAAGCAGTGGTTCAAACTTCTGCAACTGGAGAGCCTCCTTTTACAGGCGGAGGACGAGGACTCATCACCTTTGTTGGCCTTTCCCGGTTTACTTCCATGGATGCCTCAGAATCCAAGAAAACTGCGTAAAAGTTGGCAGAAGTCTGCTGCTAAAGCTAAGCGACGTAAGAGAGGGTCACAAGGTAATGATATGGGTAGATATGCAGTTGCTTTTGCTGTGGGTTTTACTCTTGTTGGCGCTGGCTTGATTCTGGGTTGGACTGTTGGATGGTTGCTACCTGCTTTCTAGGTGACCGGAATTTAAGGCTCTTTCTGAAGATCGGATACTCGACCTGTGAGATTAGATTTCTTTTGTTGTCATATCATTGTAATTTGCTTAGATTTTTGGTAGTTTGGGAATTTTTCTTGCTAATAGATGTCATGTTTGTACAAAGCTTGTGGTAATATATGTTATATATATAATGTGAATAGTGTAAACATGTTGTAGGAGGTTTCTCCTGTTCAGATGTGTGCATTTTATCTTGGGTGTATAAAATGCTCAGGTTTTTTCACGAGTTGTTATTATGGTTTAGGGTGGAGCGGTGGGGCTGACTGTAACTCTCAGTAAAATGTAAATGTTGCAGATGGTATTTGGATAGTCTTCTTGTTATCTTTGCCATTTTTTTATCTTACACCTGAGATGGTTCTCCAGGAAGTGAAACATGGGTCCTAAGGGGAAATTTATCTCCCAGAAACTGCACGTCACATTTGCTTTTTCCTTTGATAGGGTAGATCGATAGAGCAGATAGATGCCTATGAAATTTCAGTACTTTCAAAGAGAAAAGGATCATTCCAAAGTACAGAACTACTCCCTCTATTTGGATTTGATTCTCCGTTAAAAAGTAAGATTTAGGTATTCACAAAAACTTGTATGAGGCGGCCTCATACATGAGGTCTGGTACCTTGAAGAAGTAAAAGGGGTACCTGAAAAGTGGTGGTATCACTTTTTCTTATTCAAGGTACCAGGCCTCATAAATATACAAGAATAATTGTTAGGTATTTGGCTTTTACAATTTATAGTCATCTAGAAAACACAAGCACAATTCTTTTACTAGCACAATTCTTTTACTATGTTGACTAATGTGATACTCCCTCCGTCCCTCACTTTCCTTAACATTGCACTATTTACACAAGAATTAAGGATGGTGTATTTGGACTATTTTGCCCTTGTTGATAAACATTAAACTAATGGATAGTGGGTCTGAGAAACCTTAAAATAATGTGAAGAGAGAGAGTGATTGGAGAGAGAAAATATAATTTTTTATTGTATGTAAGGGATAGTAGGGGGTAAATAAGGGAGAATATGAGGAAAATATAGTTATGTTAAGGTAAGTAGGGAACTTGATTTTGAGAGTTTTGTTAAGGTAAGTGGGGGACGGAGGGAGTATTATTTTTTTTCCGAACATCACATTAAAATTGTGACATCACATAAAGATCTATGCACTCAAACATAATAACATTACGTTCCCCACGAAATTAGCACTAAGATATGGATACTTATGTCCCGCTAAGTCACCACGTACTTTCGTGAAGCTAGGCTCAATCGTACTTGGGAGGGTCCATACCCATGGGCTATAAATGGAGAAAACGAGGTATTGAAACTTCAAAAATCAAAGTGTGTCATTTATTCACGATATCTCACGAACACCCCTATAAAGAAATCGGATAAGTCTAGGGCCATAAGTCGAGTCCCTAAGAGCCCTCGGAGGCTCAACGCTAGTCATCCATGCATGAGACCCTGAACTTCGTAATCGTGGACGCAAAGGGAGTTAGGCCACTCAAAAAGGCCCCCCCGAGCCACGAAAGGGCCTCTTGAGTCCCCCAAAGCAACCATGCACCCCCGTCAACCTAAATTCAACTTGCATACAAAAAGGTCCAAAATTGTGGGTTATAAGTGGGCAAAACGAGGTTCAAGAACCTCAAAAGCTGAAGTGCTTCATTTTTCCATGATATCTCACGGTCAAGGAACGTAGAAGTAGTTCAGGGTTTGAAACTAGGTCCCTTTAAAGACTTTTGAGGACCATACTGGTCACCCATGCACGGGGCTCCTAACGCCAAACTTGTGGATGCAAAAAGAGTTAGGCCGCTCGGAAGTCGAAATTCCTTTCAAACACGATGGGGCCTCTAGGTCTCCTTAGAAACAAAATCAACCAGCGTTGGGGAGGGTTCAAAACCGTGGGGTATAAGTGGAAAAAATAGGGTCTCGAAACCTCAAATATGGATTCTTATCTATCCACGATATTGCACGGACTCACCCATAGGAATGTGGTAAGAGCCCAGTGCTAAAAACCGAGTCTCTAAAAACCCTCGGAGGTCCGTAATAGTCACCCATCCACTAGGCCCCAAATGCCAAAATCATGACTATAAATATAATTAGGCCGCTCGAAATATCCCCCAGAGCTAGGCCTGGCAATCAGGTCGGGTTGGGTCAGTTTCGTGTTCGGGTCAGCTTTTTTCGGGTTAGCGACCCTCCAACCCTAACCCGACCTATTTATGTTTTCGGGTTGAGAATGTCAACCCTAACCCGATTTATAACAAATCGGGTCGACCTTATTTGACCTGTTCTAACCTGTTTTTTTCTTCCAAATAAAATAGACCTGTTGTTAAGGTGGAAGAGCGAGGCTAGTGAGTGAGCGAAAGACGAGTTGCTAGAAGAAAAAACTAAGAGAGAAGTGTAATTTTCCCTCTATTCATACTTTTACGGGTTATTTTAAGTTGAGCTAAATGGGTGAACCTGACTTGAAACCGACCTGCTATATATTTCGCGTTATGCGGGTTATTTTCGGGTTGAAAATCTCAACCTTAACCTAACCCATTTAATTAATCGGGTTAGTCAGGTCGACCCATTTAAGTTTTCGGGTCGAAAATCTCAACCCTAACCCGCTTTTTTCGGGTTAGATTCGGTTTTTCGAGTCGAGTCAGCTTTTACCAGGCCTACCCAGAGCCTATAAAGAGCCTTTTAGATCCTCCTAAGACACCATGCACGAAAGTTAATTATTCTAGTGAATTTGTACTCTTAGATGAGACAATAATAGGTCTTTTTTCTTCGCCCATTGAACGAAATTCTTCAATACTCCTCAACTCCGTTGAGTGAAAGACAATAGAAACCCGGAAGCCCGAACCTAAAGGCCAAGTCTATCTCGGAGATCGGCGTCGCATCAGAGAAGAGAGAAAAGGTCGAAAATGCCGGTAATGGAGAAGCTCAGGATGTTCGTCGCTCAAGAACCCGTCGTCGCTGCTTCTTGCCTTATCGGCGGCATTGGTAACCATTTTCCCTCTCAACTTCTCATTCTTCTTCAAAACCCTAGCTATCATTAGTTCAATTTTAATCCATCATTCTCTTTGTACAAACATTTATGATGAGATTCTTTTCGATACTTATGTTTTCGATTCATACGAAGATTGGTCTTTGTCAAATTTCATGCTTCAAGATTTTAATTTCGTTGACTGATCAATTCAAGTGATCTAGAAATCAGATGTTTTTGCTGATACTGCGAATTAGCTATGTTTTTTCGGGAGGGAGGGGGCGTAGTAAGTGAAAAGATAGCCAATTGATGCTTAAATTTATAGACCTCTGATCTAATTGTTGAGTGCCTCTCTTGGTGTTGTAAATGAGTTATTTTGGGTATATGGCTGTGCTTGGATTGAAATATAATGAAGTGGGACTATTTGCTCAAATCATCAGACCGTCGCTTGAACTGCTCAAATTACAATGGGAAATGATGGACATTTTCCCACTCGTTCTGGGATAGTGAAACCGTTTGTGTTTTGTATTTTGTAACAAAACAAATATAACAAGGGATTAAACTGTAATAATGATAGTAGAATAGAATTCAGCCCTCACCACCCTGAGTTTTAAGCACCAAACTAAATTAGCCGTAAATAGTGTAAGATATTAGGTTAGCACCCAGTCATGGCAATTTTCAAGCTTTCACCATTGAGGAAATCTAATTGTTGAAGTTCTAAGGTGTCGTTTGTTTCACGCAGTTGAGATATCGGGTATGGGTTTGACATAAACCAACCCCATACCACTTGCTTTGTTGCAGAAATTGGCAATCCCAAACCGATAGTCGATACCCCTAGGATTCGGTTTCTCATACCCTACCCTACCCCCGGTTTCTACTACAGGTTTGAGGAATCAGGAGGAAGTGAATAGCAGTGACTCAGATTTGGAGGGAGGGAAGCATCGACTCCAAGCTGCAGAGGAGGCGGAAGAGCGCGATATGCCACTGGTGTTGTTGGTTTGTTGTTGCTAAGGAGGGTGATGGTGGTGGTGGTGTGGTGATGGTGGTGGTGGAAGAGGATGAGAAGGTAAGAGATGGGGACTGAGGAGAGAGATGGGACTGACGAGAGAGAAAGGAGTGAGGAGAGAGAAAGGAGATTGGGAGTGATAGACGGCAGATGTGAATTGATATTGGGGTTTGCTTTGTTTCAATTATTTAATATTTAAATAAAAATAAATTGGATCAATGGGTTTTGAAAAAGCCAGCCAAACAACTTTATTTGGGTATGGGGTTCTCATTCTAAACCCAAGTGGTATCATTCCTCATTCCAAACCCAAACCAGTTTTCAAACCAAACGGTACCTAAAGGTGATTACATTACAAGTAGAAGTGTAAATCATCAATTCATCACCAATAGTTCATCAATACAACAAAGCAAGTTTATAGGATGATCTTCTTAACTATGGATATGGTTGGTGCACAAGCTTGCTTGTTCCAAGAGACATCCCCCTTGCTCCCTCAGGCTGAGCCATGTTAAGATTGAATAGAGTTTTGATTTGGAGGATTTGACGGATAAAATGCAGCTGGGAGTTTACTGTTTTGTCTCAAGATTACTACTTTACTTTTGAGCACTTTAGTCATAGGCTCATAGGATAATCTTGGGCGGCCATTGCCATATAGGTATAGTTTGGGTGAAGCCATGAAGGCTATTTAATTTGCATTGGAACTGGTACTAGATTATCACAGGATGTGGTTATTTCCTTCCCATGGGGTTGGTAGCTAACAGGCTGGCTCTCAACCTTCAACCAAGTTTAGAGTGAATTGCATTGGGTAAAGAATTCTGAGTTCATGTTCTTCTTAGAGGTGATATATACTTGTTTAGAACTTGATGTCCCCCATTGCGGATCATTTCTGAGGATGATGTTTAGTTCCAGAATTCTGCAAAAGGCTGTTATAGATGTCACCATATCAAGCAGAGTTACACTTACTGCTGTTTATGTGGTTTTTTTTTTGGGGGGGGGGGNCATTTTCAAAATTTTCATCTACTTGTTATTTGGCCTTGGGCAGGAAAGAGGAAAACCTTTGAGATCAACTGCATTAGAACAATTCAGGACTTGGAACTGGAGTCTCTGTTATAATGCATTTTAATGTTTATGCACTATTTGTTGATTGTCAAGCTATTATTTTTGTTGGAAAAGTATAATTTTAAAGGTTTTAAGTGTTGAAAGTGTTTTGGTGAAAATAGTAATGATCAAAGAGGGCAGAAAATATATGAAGGCGATTTTTGTCTGAATTTGATACAAAAGGGATTTTGTTATTGTAACATTTCTTAAATGTTAGTTACATTTAAATGCAAAAGTGAAAATTGATGTGCATAGATTTGATAATGGTGCTAACACTTGTCCAATATAGGTTGTTCTTCTATCTTCCCTTCTATGGTGAAAATCGTGCTTTTTTACAATTTTCTCTTTCCATATGTTATTATAGGGCTTTTCCTTCCAGCTGTGGTGAGGCCTATTTTGGATTCCTTTGAATCATCTAAGCAAGTACCTGCACCCCCCTTGAGTGATGTAAGTGTCAACTATTATATTTGTTCAAAGCATCTTGCGTTATACACTAATTTCTCTGAACTGCTACTTCTTGTTGCAGTAGGAGCAACCAGGTGGTATGAGTTTGAAATGTTAATATGTTTGCTTCCCTAAGTTGTTGCATCCACCGTCCTAGTGTTCTTTTCTACTTATTTGTTGATCCAAAGTCCACAGGAGTATTTTATGTACTTTATTTACCGATTCTGTCAGTGATCGTCTGCTTTAGAGATAATTCTGTAGCTTATATTATAATGGTTTTACCTATCAGTCTCATCTATAGATGTTCTGCTTTAGTTGTGATCCAATGATATGATTATTCTTCCACCAATGCAGGTTGTTGCTGGGGTGACTGGTAATAAAGCATGAAGCGGATGATGGATGTGAGTCATAATTTTCTTTTCTCTTTTTCTTGTTCTAATCTTTAAGATGAGACATGTTCTCATAGGGAAATAAGCCATTTTTTTGAGCTAGAAGGACCGTGTTTCATGTTTCTTCTCGTAATTTTATGATATATGCTTTGTAACTCTGTAAGTGATTTCTTAATTTGTGGCAACCTGTCCACTATATCCTTAAATTTCACCAGCTGTTGTCTCCTGGAATTGGTTTAGCAATATTTGTGTCACTTGGGGGGAAGTCACCAAGACGCCCAAGCTGATAGCTGTAAGTCAAAACTCATGAATCATGACTATGATGAGGCAGATTGAGACTAACAACGCCATCTCGATGAAAAGTGAAAGGGACTCCTTAACTTCCCTGTGAGTTCCAAATAGCTTCAGAGGCCAAAGATTGCATTAGGCCATAAGAAGCTGTTGTTTTGTTTGGAGCGAAAGCCCATAAACTCATATGCCTCGTTGTGATGGGTGATAGTTCTTACCACAGGCTGGGGAAGTGATTTGAGGTGGCCTTCACTCCCACTAATGAGACCTTGTAGTGAATCGGGCCTGTGATGAGCTGCTTGGTGGTTAGAGCCAAACTAAGATTGGAGAGCGTAATGTTGAACAAACCAAGTATCTCAGGTCTCGACTCACATGGACCTATTAATTCTCACAGTACCTATGAACCCCTGTCAATGGTTGGTATCTAGTCTTTAGCCATACTTCAATCACTATTTTGGAAGTAGGAAGTAACAAACCCACTACAGAGTACAAACTCGTTGTGGACACACTCGTGGTTATTTACTTTAATTGCCAAAATCATGGTCCTCATCCTATGGGGCAGATTGCTATTCTGGTCCCCTTGCCAATTATGCCTCGTCTTTGGGTATACTCTAATCACCATTTTGGAAGTTGAAATAACACTGTAGAGGACGGACGCTCATGGTGTTTTAACCGCTGTACCATGGTTCTCAACCTAAAGGAAGCAGTTGTGTGGATCCTACATGCTACATATTGCTACAGAGGGGCAGTTCTATGTGATGGAAGCAGTTGCAAAGGGTCCCACAAAGAGTTCGAACACTCATCTTGGCATTATTACAAATGCTCCAAACGTTAGCCATCATTTAGGCCTTGTTCATTTCATCGTTTCCATGTTGCATTCTGCTCAACACTTAAACCATTCTGTTGAAATGAATGAGTCTTGGTGCATTGGCATGTGCTTCCATTCTCAATGCTTCTCTATTGTTTGTGCCTTCATATTTGGGGAGGGGACTTGCCGGTACTTTGAGATCCTAATCACATGAATTTGAGACAACTCTGCTACCCCCATTTAAGCGTTTGCGTTGTTCGTTGTTGGCTCTTCATGTTTGGATCCCTTGTCTCTCTCTATCTCTCTCTCCTCCCCGTCCTAGTGTAGTGTTGTTTCAGAACAGTGCCTGCTTGAGCTGTAGCGTGCATTTGTTTTGAGGCCAGCTATCCTTCCATCCATCTTTTGCTGCAGTCCTGGCTGAAATCAAATCTGTATGCCTCATTTGCTGGTTTATGGAGTAAACTAGTATAATGACCGTGTGGTATTCGCATAGTGGCAAGCATAGTGTCTGGATGAATCATTGGTGTGCTTAAAAAATTGGCATACTGGTGTGACTTGATATAAGTTGTACTGTACGAATAAGTGTCTTATTGACGACCAATAATGCCTTTCAGGGAGACATCCGTTGGATCTTACAGTGATGTTCCGCAGCGGCACTATATACACACCGTGTGCCGTAGGTTATGATTTATGAACACCTGCCGCTGTTGGCTAGATCTCAGAAGTTGGGACCATATTGCGGGGGGATTCTATTCACGGGTAGAGAATGTTGATAGAGATTGTGGTGTTGATAGTGAAGTTTTTCTTCTTTTCCTTTCACTCTTCTCTTCTTTTTTTTTTTTTCTCTCTCTTTTTTGGGTATGATTACGATCATAAACATAACTAAAATAGTTAGTTCATATTATTTTAGGGTACACAGTTCATAGTCTAGAACGTCTAAATTAGTACGAGTAATAGTTTCTTCACTCTATGAACATGTTCCACCATGCATTCCCCTTGTTAGCCTCACAATTGTTAAACTTAGGGAGTGATCAAAAGCCAAATTAAGGTTGTGTTTATTTGAACTTACTAAAATATTACTCCCTCCGTTCTACAAACAAGGTAACGCATATGAGTTACGGAAAAACAAGCGTCGCCTTCTTTAGAGAACGGAGGGAGTAGTAGAATTGAATGCAATATGAAAATGACGAAATGAATTGAGCGAGCATAATGGGGTGTTGTCTTCTTTACTTTGAATTCATAAAAGCCGATACTCAAAACACAAACTTGCAAGTACTATTCAATTTTAAATTCCACTCTATACATTTGAACACTAGAAAAGTAGGCATGTAGCCAAGTACCACAACAAGGCTGTCTAACGCACAACCACAAACATTGCCGTGAGGATAAATTTGTTTCTTTTTGGAGGTGTGTTTTTACTGGCACAGCTTTTAATTAATTAATCGAGGTCATTTTCCATCACAGAAAAAAAGCTTTTAATGAGTAGAACCGACACTTAAAAGGGGCAATGTGACTGAGACTTGTTAATACAGAGGGTGGGACAGAGATGTGGCAAGAAAAGTCTACAAAAGAGCCTTGAATTTACGACGCATCCTTGCTCCATTTCGCACTTCTTCTCCTTGGGATAACTTGCTTGAATGCACCATAGATTGTTGCCTGTAATTCAAACAAACACGACAAAAACCTCACTCTTCAATTATGGTATCCTTCATATATTCACACTCATATCAATTAGTTTTAGAGGATACTATCTATAAGGCATATTGTTTGGTATTAGAGATCTTGGTTCAAAACCTGTCTGAGTGTCGGTACATATCGTTGTCTCCATTGCACGCACCAAAAAGAGAGAATTTGCATAATTGCGACTTGTCAGTCTTTATCATTTTTTTCTTCTTCCACAAAGGTTACAAAAATAACGGACAGATGAGAACTTCTTTCTCTATTTAGTTAAGTTTTAATCAACCGAAGATGAGCTTGTATTTTCGGTATTTTTTTTCCTTGTAAATCAAATGATCATAAAGTTCTTAGAAAAAAGATAAAAGTTAAAGAGCCTTCGAAAGCTGTCCTGAACATGATGTGTGCACCGGTCCTTTATACACGACAATAACACCACCTTGATGGGATCTATGAAGATCAAAGCTACACCTTATGCTAAAAACACCTAATTTATAATTGTTAATGGGAGTAGATTAATGATTAAGCACTTATATTCTACTTAAACAGTTTAGATCTAAAGGAAAAGGAGTAGTAATCTAATCTAATAGTATTAGGTAAAGAGTGACATAATAACTTGATTAGGGTATAGTAGGACCATTGTGACTGGCCCACATACACAATTTGGTTCATAGTTAATTAGATAGGGGAGAAAAAACAAACGAATCCATGCCGTGGCCTATGCGCAATCTAGGACACACCAAGAGTTTTCTGATCACTATTATCACAAAAACTACTCAAATTTTGCATATGTTTTTGCAATGCAAAGACAAAGGAAGTGGCCCTAGCATGATTTAGAACAGGTACCAAATCAACAGCAATCGTCTCACACGAACAACAGATTACCTAATAATGAATCAATCAACACCTTAAACCCTAAAAACGAAAATAAAAGTGGGGCAAGTAGTACAATTAAGGTATTACGTTAGGACCACTAACCACCTTGATTATGATAGATGCTAATTACCTCAATTTCAACTGGGTGTTCTTTGTCATTGTTTGCCTCTTGGGGTCCAATTCGGCTCATTTTAGTTTAGATACTTTATCATTGAAAGAGTAAGTTGAAAAAGAGGCGTTCGGATACTTTACAATGATCAATAAGGAATCAAACTCAATTTTTTCTCCTACAGTAGAGGACTCGCATCTTATAAGGAGAGGTCCCCTACCAAGTGTTAAATCATCACAACCCTATCTATATGTCTTGGTACTCTTATTGCTTTTATAGTTTACTCCATCTCAAATCATATGTCAAAAATTGAACTAATAGTTACTCCATTCAAGTAATCTGAGAAAAGAAAATGATGAGAACCATGTTTATGTATTTGTTTGTTTTGTTTTATTATGGGCAAAGGGCAAAACAGTCTAAATATATGTAGTTGTATGGGTCGACATATAGTATATGTTGGGAGGGAGTGTTACTTTCGGCGGAGAGAGTAAGATGTTTATCACTGATACATTTACCCTATTCTTCATATGATAGACATCAATAGCTTGTTGACTCTTAGCTTCAAAAGTACTGTACTAGAATAAGTATTTTTATTTTTTTTCCATATATGTTTATGGTTTTAGATGAGGTATGAAACTTGATAAGAATGGAACCATCAATCTCATACTCCCTCCGTTCTTAAATCAAAATTACGCTTTGTTTTCCGCAACGTAACTTTGTCTTGAGAACAGAGGGAGTATTTGTGACTCCTAGAAGATAACACTTTTAAGTTTTAACTACTTAAGCATTTCTTGATTTCTAAAAATTGGATTATTCGAAACACCGCTCGCCCGCTCGGCCAAAGATCATCAAATTCTTTTATTGTCATGAACTAATGCCAAAATTAAAATATACCCGGAAGTAAAATATGAGTTTTCCTTAGATGATCTACTGCATTATTTTACCCTTAATTAAATTACCTTTAATCATGCTAATAGGACCTTAATTTTCATGACAGATACATTTCTGAGTTCTGACAAAACTCTGGTACACTCCCCAGAAAAGTCAGAAAAGCAAAAATCCCATTTTCTTTGAATGCAAAATTAAATTAATAAATGACCCACCAATATTTTTGTTCCAAGACATGAGTAACCACAGACCAATAAGAAGAGAGAATTAGTAAAATTTGCATAAAACTGTGATGATAAACTTACCCAGAAGTGAGGCTTGGCATGTGACAGCCCCAATAAGCTCCTCTTCCTATTCATCCTAGCCACCTGCACCGTCGTCGCTCCACCACCGTCACAGCTGACCGTACCATCATCGGAAAAACTTGAAAAGACAAAACTACCCCCCTCACTTTTTCCACTCTTTAAGCTCCATGTCCCTTTTTTCCTCCAAGACCCAAACAGCCCCTTATTCTCTCTCTTACCATTCCCATTGCTAACAACCATAGCGCTGAGCAGCCCACGGTCAGGGCTGCTGCCCCTACTGCCACCCCCAAAACTAGCAGCCCCATCAAAGGACCCCTGCCTCTTCCTAAGGCACCTAAATGAGGAAGATTCCAGAATTGACCTTCCGACCTGGGAAGAATTGTAGGGACCCTCAAGGACAGTTGTGGGGGAGGGTGTTTTGGTAAATTTGGCCTCATTGAGGAGCCGAGGTGGAAGCTCTAGGGTGGTGGTTGAGGGCGGCGCCACCAGGGCAAGGGTGGTGCAGGGGAGGGGCTTTCCAGGGTGTTCTTCCCATTTGAAGGGCACTGAGGCCAGGGTGTGAAGGGGTGGAGAGAGGGTTCCAGAATGTTCTGGAGAATGTGATGATGATGATCTGAGTGGTGGGAGTGGGAGGGAGAATAATTGGAGTGTTGGTGTTGTTGATGGTGTTGTGGTTTCATCTCTGCTCTCTTGCTCTTCTTCAGATCCCATCTTCTCTGTTTTTCTCTCTCTCTCTCTCTCTGTTTTTCTCTCTGGAGTTTTTTTTGGAGTGGTGTGGTGTGGAAATGTTGAGGGAGGGAAGGAAGGGAGAAATGTCACTGATGCTGAGTGATGAGAGAGAGAGATGGGGTTTGTTTTGTGTTGTGTGTTGAGTTTAGTGTGTGACAATTTTGAGATTTTTGTCCCTCTTCTTAGGGAGGGTTATTATTGTCATTCACTTTTTTTTTTTTTTTTTAGACTATGCACGTTTTTGTAGGGATAGTATTTTAATTTGTGTGGTTATCAATTCCAACTATATGTGGTTAAAGTGGTAATGAACTTATCAACAAGTGGTTTGTATAAGTGGTTTGACACTCTCATCTTTAACTAAAGTCGACGGTTTGATTCTTATAAATGGAAAAACCACCTGCTGGGAGCACTTTACTCATTTGTGGGCTGACCCGGCGTGAGCAGGATCAAACAAAAAAAATGATTATACCTTATTGTTTTTAAATGGTAAGAAGCTATATAAGTAGTTTTTAAAATATCTAATTCAGGACTTTTCACAAGAAAACATAAGTGTTGGCGGAATATATGATGGTATAACAAAAGGGGGGAAATTTGGTCAAAAATATAGCTTAACTTTTTTGATCAAGAAACAAAGAGCTTAACTTTTTTTTATGAAAAGAAACTAAGAGCTTAACTTTTATTAGTAGTAGGAGATTACCGAGGACTAACAAAAGAGGGGATGAACAGGAGAGAAAGAACAGAGGAGCTGCTGTTGAACGCGTAACTCCAAAGTGAAAAATTTGAAAAAGAGGGCTAACAAAAGTTTTGGGCCAATTTAGGTACAAATGGATGGATAGTCGCAACCTCTTTACATATGCATTGCAATTATCACCTATTAAGGTCGTAACTAAAATGTTACTAGTACTCCCTCCGTTCTCTAAAAAAGGTCGTAATTTGCGGAAAACAAAGTGTAATTTTCTTTAGAGAACGGAGGGAGTATAACAAATCACATCATTTTGCTCTAATTGTGCCTAGCTAGTTGACTAATGTCTTGTCCTTTTAGTTTGGATAAACATTAGTATCATTTATCACCCGCTTAGCTTATGCATATATCTATGTTGAACCGAAAAACAAAATCTTCCATGAACATAAAAATATAAAACGCTAGATTTGTTTTTTTTTTTTTTTCTATTTTAATGATAGTTTTACTTTTCTAAATGATTTTAAGGTTGAACCTTTAATACGATAAAACTAGATTTCTAGAGTGGACCATAATCATAATTGCACTTAAATTGTATTTATGGGCCTAAAGTCAACTTTTCCACTCAATAACCTTACTTTTGATTTCCCAAAACCGGTACTTTTCAACCAAATTTTATTAAAATGAGATGAAATTTTAATACTTAACTGAAATTAATTGCAAGATTAAACAAAATTGAGTGGATGACAATATGTGAAATAACATCGAGTTAGAAAAATTGAAGTGAATCTACAAATTTAGTAGATCAAAATTGAAAATTGAATGAAAAAGAATGAGTAAATAAATAAGACATGTCCGCAGTATTAATATAAATGTCAATCTAATTTAAAGAAATTTACGAACGAAAGATGAAGATGAGAGGTTAGGAAATTCATGCATAGTACATTTTTGTTCTGCCCCTACTTTGACTACTTGACTTACTTTCTTTGACTAATACACATGAACAAGATGAAATCGCTTATAGTTTTCGGTTTCATATGTATATGCCATGTTTTCGATATACTTTTATTCTAGGATGCCATCTTATTTTAAAAGTAACGAAACTCGAACCTAAGTCATTGTTGAGGACAAGTGAGGAGTGTGCCAATACATTACCCACTCTAAACTTTGTTTCAAAATTTGTTAAGTTACCTTATGGAAATATAGAATAATAAAATGAATTAAAAAATTATACTCCATCCGTCCCACTATTACATGGCCATTATATGCATAATGTTGTCTAACTCAAAGCTATATATTGTATTATTCATTTCCAAAAATATATATAAATAACATTCAATAATCCCCACCATCAATCTATTTACCCATTTTAATAATTATCCCTCTCTATTTCTTTCTTTACATAACAAATTTCACAACGTTAGAGTGAATAGCACAATGGCCACGTAATAGTAGGACGGATGGAGTATATTCTATGAAAACCTATTATGTACACCAATTATCGCATGCTCTATAATATTAGTCATGATTTCATGGTTGATCAATAGGGTTAATATATGATCTACACTCTACAGAGGATTTGCTGGGAGAGAGTTGGTGAATAGGTGATGCTATTATATGATTATGATCATGATGATAAATTAATGATGGTGACATCAAATTTACATTATTATCAATTAGCTCTGCCTCGAACGTCATTCACAAAATCCCTTTAATTTGTTCATTGGGTTAGGTAACTAATGTCAGCTTCGTGATTCTTGTTTCCATTCTAGTGCCTCCATCGACTTACAACAAAAAAAACCCAGCTTCCTTTTTCTCTTTCTTTTACCCTTTTATTTCCTGTTTCGCTAGGGTTTTTATGTACGTAAACACCATACATGCAACTATGCAAATGCAATTCTTAATTTTTTTTGCTTTCTTATTCTTCGTCTTATTCTTCATCAGGATAATTTACTGGGTTTAAGGGACATATGGATAAAAGTGAATCGTTGATAAAGTTAGGCTTAAATGTTTGATTAATTACTTAAAAATATTTACCATGTAACACCTATAAAAAGCTCATGTTTCTTTTCAATTTCGTTACAAAGTCATTGAGTTTTTTCCAGCTAAAATAATCAATTTAAAGCATCGGATGCCAGAAGTAGTGAATGTATGGCGTTAGCAAATGTCGTTGTACAACTAAAATTGTTTTTTTTTTTTTTTTTCCCCTCTTTAATATCTTAGTATTATATACTAGGTGATTTTATTAATAGAGAGTTTTGATTTTTCTTGATTGATTACAACTAACAAAAATGTCATGACTCATGAATGCCCACTGCCAACTACTCCTAATTAAAAGACTAATAAGGCAATGACAATATGACATAATAGTAGTAATATACTCCGTATCACTTCAACATCTTTTGATACCCTACACAAGGCAAAGGCAACCATCGAATTTTTCGATTTTGTTTTGGATTTTGGAGTTTACTTGTCAACCTCTCTTTAATTTCTTTCTCAATACAAAAGCTTTGTATTCCCATTTTAGCTAAAGCAAGCCCCAAAGTTTTGTTGCACTATTCCTTTAATTTGAAAATTTATTTATAGAGAGCTCTTACGAGGTGTGATAAAACACGTATTAGTTATGTTACTCTTCATCCCAACTCCAATTTATTTATCCCTCAAATGTAAAATTTTTGAAAGACAAACTTTTCCAAATACCATTTTATGTTGAGAAAATTATAAAGTTCAAATTAAGAGTGGAAAGGTCAATGCATAAAAAAGATTTAAATTTTGCAACACATGGGCTTTATAGTTAGTAATTTAACTGGCCACAACTCAGTCATTAAACTTGAATGTGGAGAAGAACCAATTAAGATGAGAAAAATTAGGAAGGTGTTAAAACAAACTCCAACGGCTCTAATCTGCCCCACCACGCATATGAATCAAATAATGACAGTGTTCGTGTGGGGAGACCCAACTCTAGCCAAATCAATAAAATAAGGAATCACTTATTCGAAATAAAGAGGGGAAGCAATTCCTTATAAACCAATTAAGAAACTCTGCATAAATTATTATTGTGAGACAAGACCCATTACACAAAATAAAGGAGACTCAAACCCCAAACCCCTTACATTATTTGTGTCATATATGAAATGGCTAAAATTAGAGTGTTACTTGAAAGGGGCAAGTAAAGTGAGACTCATATAAATCTAAATTCTAACATCTAAGTACTAGTGTGAATGTTACAAGTAGATATCAAGATAGCTCACTTTAATACATTGCAAAGTCAAAAAGATCAAATGACATTGTCTAACAAAAGCTTAATACAAGGACATAAGCCTGTAAGTACATACTCTACTCAAAAAAAAAAAAATAAAGAAAGAAAGAAAGAAAGAATGATAAAGAAAAATAAATAAGAAAAAGTAAAGATAAGAAAATGACAAAAACATGCACGCATTGATATTGGTATTGGTATTGGTATTGGTATGGAGAAAGTGATGGGATGAGCAATTGACCATCAAATCTGCTTGTACTGTGTCTCTCTCTCTCTCTCTCTCTTGTCTTTTCTCGAAATTTGCATCCTTTTCCCCCACTGTCGGTCCATATACTATGGATCCCCTGTATCATCTCATGTGGGTTATGCAAGGCCCAGTTGTGTACCTACCTCTACTCAAATTATTAAGGCCCACATTTCCTTTTTCTTTAATATTATAGTATTATATTATATTATATATTCGAGAAGTAGGTATTGCATGAATTTGGTCCATATTATAAACCAACTCCTAAGATATGAATTTTCTTTTAAATGAGGATTCGTAAAGTGACATCATGAATCAGAGGGATAAAACTTCTACTTGTCTATTATGTTTATCATGTTCATACAAACTTTGTGTTTATGTTTTTCCTTTTAACTAAAAATGAGCTTATATACCAGTGAAATATGAATTAGAGGATTTAGTTCAACTAGGTTATCTTCATATCAGTTGGAATAGTGTTATATTTAACAGAATGGAAAAAAACCTACATGTGTGGAGTCGAACTAAAATGTAATGGTAATAATGAAATGATCGAGAACGGGCCCTAAGACTCTACTCGATCATTTCATTATTACCATTAAATTTTAAAAAATGACTACCAAGTCTATATGTCACTTTTTAAACTTGAGAGTGTAATTAGCATTTCTTTTAAACAATAAGAATCTTTTTTACCACTTTTCAACTCAAGAACAAAAGCCAAGGAAGGTGGGTTTATAGGATGTACTTCATAAAACTCGCAATCATAGTACTCTACAAGTCATATAAATAGTGGACCACAACTTGATGGCATGATGAGCCCATATTACATGGTGTTGAGCATCCTAAAGTCACCACAGTCGATCCAATATCAGTGGACTTTTTAATTCCCATATTTTTGTTATTGTTATTTTAGTTTCCTAAATTGATTAATTTCCTATTTTAGCAGTTTATATATTTAGAAAAACATCATGTGAGCGTTTAGGAATTTTCTAATTGCGTAATGATTAGGAATTTAAGATATTAGTTTAGGGAAAGGCTTTCGTAGTTAGAGTCTGGTTAGGACTAAAGTTGGGCTATGTATAAATAAAAGACTTGTATGACTTATAAAGTTTGTATCACAGAGAGAGCACTAAAATCAATTAGAGAGAAAGTGTATAGGGAGGAAAGCAGAGTGATTATAGTAGACTCGTGATTTTTCCCAACTAGATTTTCCATGTTAAAAACTCTTGTGTATTCTGCATACTTTTAATCTCGTTTTTCGCACTAAATTTCCGAACAGGGACACCAAAAAATTGAAAGGGAGAGTTGGGGCACTTTAGGACTTGGAGGCTGGAGCAGTGGAGTCCACTATGTGACGCAGATAAAAATGTCAAACCTCCTCCTTGTGTAGTTGAGTTGTGTTCATCCCATGAAAGAGACTGGCCTTAGCATGGTGCTACTATCCTTAGCCTACTACTCATCCTTGCAGCTCAACTCGACTTAGGCCCAGATGCAGATATAAAATAAAATGAGTGTTAATGTGGGCAACTATCTACCAGGCCCGATTCCAGATGTGCTACCTCGGTAGGCCATCAGCTAAATTTTTTGAAAACTTTGGATTATTACTTTAAAAATCAATTTTCTTTTTTGTTTGGCTTTTGTCATTTTAAAAATTAAACAGACAACTGTATAGAGGGAAAAAAACTTGACTTTAAAATTGAGAGTTAAAAACAATTATAAATTTGGAATATTTGCAGGGAACTACCTTATATATAGGTGTTTATGGTGGGGAACCACCTTTTAAAAAACTTTCGCTCTGAGAGTCCCCCCTTACCCAAGTTTTCGGCCAAAAAAAAAAAAAAAATTCTCCCCGTTTTACCCTCATATGCAAGTCATTTGCCATTTTTTCCCCTTATTTCTCCATTTTCTTGCCATTTTCATAATTTTTCAATGACTCATTAGTTGCCAAAGAATCATGGAAATGGTAGGAAAATGGAGAAATAGGGAGAAAAAAAACACAATTGAATGACACGTGACTTATACATGAGGGTAAAATGGGGAGAAAACAAATTTTTTTGGTCAGAAACTTGGATAAGGTGGGACTCGCAGGGCGGAAGTTTTTTAAAAGGTGGTTCCCCACCATAAACATTTTATAAGGGGAAGTTTACAAAAACACCTATTTATAAGGTGGTTCCCCAAAAAAAATCCTATAAATTTTTCAAAACCAATGGTTTAACATTTTAATGCTACATTACTAGTCATTGAGAGATGAATAAAAAAAATTGAATGTGAAATTAAGTGACCCTCCATTCTAATAGCGGAAATGTGGCAGATAGGGATGTCGACGTGTTGTATATATACACTTTGGGTCAAACTAGGCTTGAACAAACTTTGATGGAGAATAGCTTGTTGCTATATCCTATCAAATAAAACTATAGCCCCTATTCCCTTCCCTCTTGGTAAAAAAAAATAAAAAAAAATAAAAAAAATTCTATTTCATGCACACGACTAAAAAAAATGTACTAACATGTAACGTTTAAATATCCCATGCATGAAATAAAGAAACCACCAAGGTACTATCTTCTCATAAGTCATAATTTGATACCAAGTTGTCAAACTTCATCACACAATAGCACGTTTTTGGGGGTGTTTTTCCCTACATCATCACAATTCACAATCAAACATGTTCTCCTGTTTGGATTCAAGACTTTGAATAGGAGTATATTATTCCCATTGATGTACCTATCTGATCTGATAATGAAATCAATTTGATCAAACGCTAGTGTTAACACCCTTTGATATGACATCCTTGATCCTTTGCCTAAGCATTTGCGTCTGCATAAGATGATAAGAGCTCTTTGAGTTGGGACAATTTTTATTTATTTTTAAAGGCAACAAAATCGAACTAGAAAGGGAATACGAATAGGGCCAATCCAAATAACGAAGAATTGACAGCCCAAAGAGATAGTTTTGTATTGATGATGATGATGAGGAGGAGGAGGACAAATTATTGTAGGGTTTCAGAACAATGATCCCTTCTTTAACATAATGAGATATTTACCACACAAATTATCATATTAGGCGACCTGATATGTCAGACGAATAGTACTGATGGCCAGTAAAATGGTGCTGGTAAGCCAAAAATTTGTATGGACGACCCAAAAACTAGTATTACCTTTTTTCTCAATTAGTATCACTCCAGTACTGATTTTTATTTACCCATTACCACTTTTTATTTGTCCAGTACTCGTCAAATATATCAGGTCGCCTGACACAAGAGGCTATGTTTGGTAAAATTAGTTGTAGCTATGAGCTTTAACTGTAGCTTTTGCTAAA
>BSSO01000519.1:0-32183 GCA_030267885.1 Mesembryanthemum crystallinum
AGATCTACATGCCAAGAAAATGGCTATAAATATAGAACAGATGCTTATGTAATGTTCGCCAAAACGAAATAAAATGAAGCTAATAAAAAGATATACATAGTGTATTAATCTGAGATGGCAACATTTTCACCATCATAAGGGAGATTGATAGTAAGAAAGGGTAATTGTTAAGATCCAGAGGTCCAAGGGAGAGAAAATGCCAAAGGTAAAGTGGGAAATAAAAATAAGAGGTTTCCCCTGAGTTTTTTGAAAAGTCAGGATCTTAAAACAAGAAACATTACCATCATGACCTTTCCTTGCCAGATAACCACTAGAAAAATCTAACCTATAAGCAACTTTTAGATAACCAGGTAAGTAGTTATTCCCTGGTTTGATTAGCAACATCTAGCTATGCAACTCAAGTTCAATAAGAAATTTAAAAAAAAAAAAAAAATAATATTGCACGAAACAAAATGTCGCTATCTGCTAAAGTCCAAGGATGGCATTATAAAGGAGTACTTAGAAGGATTACATCTTATTATTAATCCAAGGTTAGTGACTGCAGCTGAAAAGATAACTTCAGATGAAATTCCTTGGCATCTAATTGCTAATGCAGTTAAGGTCCCATCTGGTTCACATAATACGGGTATCAAGTATAGGTTTGGAATCAACCAAACCAATACCATTTTGGTTCAACATGCATAAGGTGATTGTCTGATTGATATGAGGTAAACAGCTTACAAGAGGGAGAAATTTATGTGCCCTTTTTTTAGCAATTGTTTAAAGATATCATTTCGAGTGAGCCAAAAACAAAAGAATAGTGCCGTCAACTATTAACAGAAGAGGCAATGAGATAAAATAATGATAATCAGTCAACACTTCATATTTCAGCAAGAAACATCTGACCTTAAATTGATCAACACGTCTTCTTAATTTCTGCTTGTTCACCTCTTTATCTTTAATATCAACAGCTTCATCTTGTCCAAGTTCAAAGTCATCAACTATCTCTGGACAATCAACGGGATCTACAATTATATCATCTTCAAGAGTCCTGCATGGTCAACACAAGTCAAGAATATTTCTGAACAGTCAGTCAAAAAACAAATTCAGCACTTTGAGGAATGGAAGGGGGGAGGGGGGACATAAGGAGGGAGGGGGAGAGCTCAGAACTCTGCATTGCTAACTCAATTACAAGATCTTGGGGGTTACCAGCTAATAAGTCTAGCACATACACAGCTCTTAATAAACAACACAACAAAAAGGAACACATGAGGATAAACTGAAAAAATAGGTATCAATTATTAGTAATGAATCCCGTTTGCTCCTAAAGAAACAATGCACGTCTCAAACCTTACATCAAACTTCACATGACTAGAAGAGCACAAGGCTGAAACCATGAAACCTACTTTACACAGCATTGTTTTTTATTTTACCAGAAAGAACAAAACTTCCTGGCATCAACAAACCCTTAGCATCAGCTAGTACAACACTCACCATAACTTGTAGGTGCACGAAAAGATGGTAATTTGTATCACCATATAATGTCATGTTATTTTAGACAAGGAAACATTGATATATCTGAATAAAGTACAGCCTTAGAGTTAGAAGGAGTCATGCTGATATCTGCTTACATAGTGTTCCAATTTTCTTCCTCTTGTGTCATATGACTCCCTCATAAGCCACCTTAGACCACAAACCACTGGAATTCCTCTCTAGCTGAATGTGTTAGAAAACTATTAAGAGAGTGCATATCCAAACAACTTTTCCTCCGTGCTTCTTCCCAACCCAACATAGCTATAGCAACTCCCACCGTCCACTATTATATGCTGTCTTTGTTTTCCGTGTCGAACTTTGACCATTTAATTACGAAGAAAATACACTGATTTACAGTGTGAAAGTATAATTGTGTGGATTCGTGTCGAAAAATACTTTCATAATATAACTTATAAATAATTTATACCTATGGAATTTGAAAAAAACCAATGGTCAAAGTTCGACTTTGAAACACATAAGTGACGGTTAAATGTGCACGGAGGGAGTAGCTTGCAAATGATCAATGATAATGGCTGGAAAACCCAAAGCTCTCCACAATGCCAATCAAAACTGCCAGCGCCACCTCATATATATAAACAAATGCAATTGCTTCTTTCAGAAAGAATACACACAACAAGAGAGATCGAAATATGAAGGTACCAAATCTCGATTGTAATGGTGATTGTGCTAATGGTCCCGACATTGGAAAAGGTAGTATTATATGGTTATCGAATAGCAGGTTTCTATTGTTGTGGCACGAACTTTATATTGGCTCTATTGGCTATTCATCTAGTATATCGATCATATATTTGATTTTTATCGGCCATATTGGGCATGGAACAGTTGTATCGACCATTTATTGGCTACATTAACATGTCCCGGTCATATATCGAACGTCACTTTACGTACCAGGATTTGACTGAATGCCAATGACTGAACACCTCTAAGTCGGAATCTGTCCACTTTCTGGTGGAGCCAAAAGATTCACTACCTTTTGGCTTCGGAATATAGTGGACAGAATCAAAATGGCTAATAAAGCTGTGTGCACTTCTTATTTATTGTGAAGATGCTGATAATCGTCGCACTTCGGATCAAGGGGTCAAATGGAAACAGTCTCTTTGTTCTCACAAGGTAAGGCTGTGTACAACTGACCCCCCTTACCCCGCCTAGGCGGGAGTCTTTATGGAGGCATTAAGGTAATGTTGATGTTAATATTGAAGTTGACTAGCTCAAAAATTGATATATATAGGCCGTATCCAAGAGTCCAAACAAATGCCTTGTTGGGACCATTTGACTTTTAAATGGTTAAGTACAAGAGAAGGTAGGTAATGTGATTACGAAGATAAGATCTATGAGATAGAATGAATTATCTTCAGTAAAGATGTATGCTCCTGTAGATCCATACATAAGGGTGTTTACGTAATTACAGATCTCAAGAGTCTCACTTGCACAAGAGAAGAAATACAACAATGGGAGCATCAAGAAGTATGGAAAAATTGGTATAGCTAACAATTTGGTAGAGAAGCAATTGTCCCCTTTTAAAACATCTTCCCTCATATCTAACCGGAACACCACTTCCCACTTAAATTTGAACAAACGATAAAAGGAAAAAAAAAAAAAAAGAAAAATCCTTAGAAATGAACTTCAAATCAAGAATGGCTCATGACTATAGCCATTTTGTAGGTTGTATTTACTCCTAGTAACTCAATACCAATTTCGAGCTCTAGAGAAAAGCGACCGAACCACTTACGGACTTACCTACCAAAGACATGTTCTTCATCACTAACCAAAATGAATCCCTTTCTCCATCTTGGGTCTTCACACTATGTTCCAACTCACAAGGTGATCACTCTTTAGATTATTATCATCACAGCCCCAAACCCACCCATAAACAAAAAAAAAAAAAGAAAACAAAAAAATTCTCTCATCAACTCTTCACTAATAGGGATTGCTAACCCCTTTAATGGTTAGCCACGGTAACAAGAACCTTTAATAATGAGAGGGAGTACAAGGGAGTACTACACAAGTAGAGTGAACAACCAAAGAAAAGGTCAAAACACCAGTGCCCTGCCCTCTTATCCCTCTGTAATCGATAAGAAAAAACCATAACGATGAAACACACCACTTTTGTCCCAGACCACTTCTTCGCAGAAAATTGTTTCCCAAATTCCGGTCATTACGTCACAGCATGCATCTCCCCCCCCCCCCCCCCCACCCTCCTTCTTCCTAATTTTGAAATCCCTATAGATTACCTTCAATGTTGACAACAGTCTGGAGAACAAACCCAATATTCCTCAAATACCAGAAACAACCTTGTTCAATGTAAGAATCAACGTTAAATAATCTTTCTGATCCTGAAACACCTCATCCAATGGAAGAACGACTTATGGGGCCTTCAGCCCTTCAGCTTAGGAGTTATAGGATTGGAAGTCAGGTTCCCCAAAAAGGACTTGCAAGAGAAAACCCACGACAAATCCCTCCAATTAACATGTCTTGTAAAATGACAAATCCATGAGACAAAATCCAGCCAAAGAATAGAAATACACGACATAGACAAAAAGGAATTTGACCCTGTGGCAAGATACCTCTGAGTTATTTTAATTTGATGATTACATGTTTAGGATTGAAAACCAAACCCAAAACCAATGCTTTTGCAGTAAGTTAGCTATGATTGACTATTTGCCAAGCCAAAAAACACTAGAACCTTTTCTTTCGCATGGTTCATTGAACACACAACAAATCTCAAATAATTCAACTCCTACATGTAATAGAACCTAAAATGATCATACATCGACTATGGGAAGATGGGAACTATAGGAAAACGGGATAATGTCAACAAGTGAAAAGTCAAGTCTTAATTCGATGCTCAATATGCATGAAGATGAATAAACAATCAAAAGGAAATATTGAGCAAATGTTGCAGCATTGTTAGTTAAAATTTTCATGTACATATGTTAAGGAACCGATATAGATGTGTCTAATATAGCTTCCAGTAGAAATCCATGATTAAAAGGCATATCTTGCTACAAGATTAGGGCATTAGGCATTACAAAACTACATGAATGCACCATCAAATGTCACTAACCACAATGGATTTCAGAAAAGATCTAGGCATATCAATGTGCCAGTCTGAACCTATATCATCATCAAAGGACTCAACAAAAAGTATGTTAGTTCCATTCAAAATCCATGTGGGTAAGAAATTTCAAAGTTATCAAGCTGTAATTTAGGTGCTTAAATGCTCATCTTCCCCGTAACAAACACTCTACTTTGAGCTGTGGGTATTACATTTGGTATACAGGATACTTCACGTTACCAACGGAATTCAGCGAATGCCATCTCTCCTCTAGTAAATGTCCAAAAACTGTTTGCCCAAAGTCTACCTTTCAAAACACTTTTTTGTATCGATAACCCCATAATTTTACTTGTCCACATCACAAAATGTAGCTTACCAGTAACCCAGTTGACGTGATCACCTTAAAATTTTGATCCTTCACTGAATCTTCTAATAACTTCACTGAATAAAAACTGGGTATAAAAGCTTCAACATAATTAAGAACTGCTGAATTAAATCACTAAATTAAAACCTTCAGTCATACTCCATACACTCCATATCCAACCCCCCCTATTCCCACCTTTTACAACACCTTTCTTGTTTCAATTCCACCATAATTTGACTTGCCCATATCACAAAATGACAAAATGGAGCTCGCCCAGTTGATCACCTTTAAAAATTTGATCTTTCATTCAATCTTCTAATAAACTTTACTGAATAAGAACTGGGTACAAAAGCTTCAAACATAATAAGAACTGCTGAATTACCACCTTTTACAACACTTCCTTGCAGCCATTGCACCACAATTTGACTGGCCCATATCACAAATGAAGCTTGCCCAGTTGATCACAAAGGTTTGATCTTTCACTCAATCTTTCAACTACTTAGACTGATTAAAAACTGGATACAAAATTCTCTCAAAATTAAGAACTGGGTACAAAAGCTTCAAACAATTAAGAACTACACAACTGAATTACTCACTAAATTAAACCCAGATCAAAATCAAGCTATAAAAGTGGGATAATAGGATTATATACTCACCCGATCATAGTCATCTTCAAAGAGGACTTGAAGGGAAGGAGAGAGAGAAGGGTGGAATCATCAGCGAGTTTGGTTGATAAAATTTTGGGGTAGAGAAGCTTCTGACGCTTGGGAAGAACATTGGTGGCTTGACAAATGCGACGCTTGAGCTCTCCCACAGTATCATCACCACATACTCGAACTGTGTACTCCTTTCCACTCCATTTCACCGTCAGTGTTATCTCCTCCTCTGTCACTGCCGATGATGATGATGGTACTCCTTCGCCTGCGGCTGCCATCACTCTCTCTCTCTCTCTCTCTCTCTCTCTACTCACTTTTGATGTTTTTCCAACTTCTGTCGTTGTATTTGATTACTGCTAGCTTTGGTGAGGGGAGGGACTAGGGAGGGATGGTTACTTTGGAAACCTTTACTATGATCCCATTTAGGGCCTCTTCTCCTCAACCAATGACTTCGGTTCAATTGGATTAAGTTCAGTTCAGTCCAATCAAAATAAGTTGAAATAACCGTGTTTTAAAATGGTGGCCAGTATTTTATCCTTACAGTATAATTATTTTACATAAATTAGTTATGGAAATTTCGTGGGTGTTCTTAAAGTACGACGAAATGCCAGTGGTATCCCAATTTTATTTTTTATTTTTTCCCTAAATGCCAGTTCTACTCATGTACTTTGAAGAAAAACTCTAAGGGCATGCTTAAAGTTAATGCCATTGATGTTATAAGGTTTGACGACATTTTATTGGAGGTGAAGATAATCTCCTTGGGTGACGCGTTGATAAGATGTGTCACCTAGGAGCGTGCGGTTTCAACTGCGACTTCGATTTCAACTTGTAGAGGTGGGTTCCTTGATGGGGGTTGTCATACCGGGGGAAATAGAAAGGGAACAAAGCATTGAGAACCCTAGGGTCCACTAGGGAGGTGGCTTGAATATCAAGATAGAATGGCCTGCCAGGTATTTTGGTCTCGTTTATTGTAACCTCATCGCATCGTCGTGCGATGGCTATTGCAACGAAGATTCGATGGTAATTACAGTGATGGTGAAGAGTGGTCGGAATAGGGAGATTGTTGCAGAGTTTGGAGAATATTTCTTGGAATAAGCCACTGGAGTGAAGATTAGACTTTGAGGAAGAGGATGAGAGATAAAATTGAGATTATGGGTGAAGCGACAAAAGGAGTAGAGTGAGATATTGGAAAGGGAAGAGGGGGCAACAAGAGAGAAGAAGGTTAGAGCAGATAGGAGATAGAGTGAACAACAAAGAGGATATGGCATTTTAGTATTTTCATTTTTCTTTATAGTTTAAAATGTGTTAAACATAATGAAGCTTATGTCGTTACCTTTCCATCAGTCCAAAGGGTACGAATTTTTTTTCTTTAAAGTACAAGGGTTCCATAACATTTTGAAACAAAAACCTAGATATCATTGCCATCTCGTCATCTTTAGGGGCACGTCAGGAAATCCCCGTTAGTTTAAATGTTGTTAAACCTTATAAGATAATGACATTAGCTTTCGTCAGTCCATAGGGTATAAAAATCATTTTCTTCAAACTATATGGGTACCACTGACATTTTGGAAAAAACTTGAGTACCACTAGCACTTCGTCAATACTTCATGGTTACCCAAAAAATCTCAAAATTGTTTATTATCAGGTTTGGTTGAAATCAAGTATAATATAGGTCTAACTAAATTGACCCCAATATGTTCTTTTTGACTTTTGTTGAAATTAAATAAAGTTTGGTTCCGATCAAACTGATGATATTTCCATGACCAAAGTTAAGTGGGTTTTTTTTTTNTCCTCCTCCTCCTCCTCCTTACAAGGAAGCAATGTGTTAACTCCTATTAGTCATTCACCTTCCACATAGCACCTCCAATAAAGACCTAAGGGCATTCACAATGATGATCTGCCTTTAGACTAGCCATACCAACATTCTACTCACTTTTGTTTTTTTTACTCAATTTCACATTTCTTGAAATTTTACACCACAATGGTTCAAACTCTACCACATCAATATTGCACTCACTTTTATATTCAATATACTCTTTCATAAAAAGTAGGAAAATTGGACATAAATAATCCCAAGTTTGCGGTGTCAAACGATAATAATACCTCTTATGCGTAATTTTGAGACTAATCCCAGCTTCTGAGATGTGTCCACAGCAGTCTGAACTCTGACGAAGTTTAACTCCGTTAGCACTTTTTGAAAAATTTGCATAAAAAACTTGGATTTCATTGAGTAAAACACTAGTGAAAAATGTCTAGATGTGTTAATGGAGTTCAACTCGTTAGCGCTTGAACGATTGTCATTGACAAAACTCAAAAGTCGGGTTTATTCCCAATTTATCAAATGAGGGATTACTATTGTTTGACACCCTAAACTTGGGATTATTTATGCCCAATTTCCCAAAAAAATAATAAAAATAAATAAATAAATTATTCCGTGTGTTTTAAACTGATTTTGGTAGAATATTATATATTCGATTAATTTGTTGGATTTTACATAAGCGATTAAAGGAATTAGAATATTATGTTTGATAAAGAAAATTACATTCAAATTAGAACATTATATTGGAAAAATGGAAGCTAATAATAATCCACCAAATATGTCTTTTGCCAACAATAATCCCTCATATGACTGCGTCCAATAATAATCACACATTTGTTTAGTCCTATCACTGTTGGACTAAATGCTAACAGAGTTAACCACAATGATGTGCTTTGTTTGTTTAGAGTAGGACCTAGGGGGCAGGAGCAACCATGGAGCAAGATTTCACTTTGTTTTAATTCAAGGTTATCTTCATTAAATCTTAACTCCCATTTAATCTATTCATCACTTGAATAACTTTCACAACTGAGAATATCTTCAATGGCTGCCTCACCTTCTTCCCCGACCTCAACAGTTCACAATGCAAACATAGCACAAACAAAAATCTTCACAATACCACAACCAAAATTCTTTGTCGACCTTCACAATTACCAACTTAGGGTTTGACGATGGTCCAAATGGAAAACATGAGAAGGATTATTTTGGGAGGAGGAAAAAGGATGACAAAAGAGCAGAAGAGGGTGTGTGCGCTGATTCAAAGAGCGAGGAAGAGGTTCACGGTTGGTTAACATCTAGTGTAGCGGTCGAGTAAATGTAAATGTATTTCGGGAAGTTATATATACACTCCCTTTGCTGGATTACTTAAGTCAATTTATCCTACTATATTTGATAAAAATTCTTGAAAAGTTTCACTATTTAAGCCATTCAAAAAAAAAAGAAAAAAAAATTGAAGAAAATATTGGCGTTAGCAAACAAAAACAAATATGACGACCACAGTGGGAGTCGAACCCACGACCTTCTGATCCGAAGTCAGACGCGCTAATCCACTGCGCTATGCGGTCACTTGATGTCCATATTTGCTAATGTTATCTAAATCAAAAAGACAATGATCAGCCATTAACGAGCTTCAATGGAGAACTGAGAAGCAAACTCTCAACATAATTTTCTTTACAATTCGATTTGCGCCATTTTCTTTCACTTTAGCCTTCAAATCTTCGACCCATTTCTATAATTCTGCCATTCTCTTTGTCCTATACATTGTGAACGGAATGGTCCCTTGAGACCTTAAAGCTTGTGGGTTTTTCAAATCAATGGAGAAAATGAAAGAGCTCGAGCCCACCAAGAGAAAGCCTGATCCTCTTGTTCGCATCGTGCAACTTCTCATGACTCATCGAGTCATCGTTAGGTAACTCATTTGCTCTTTCTAGCACAAGTTTTGAACTGGGTAATGTTGATTTGATCATGGGTTTGGTAAAAATTAAACCTTTGAATTGATTTGATTTGCTTTTTTTTTTTTTTTTTTCATTTGCTGTGTTGCTGGAGTAATTGCACTGTTAGCCTTGCCAATTATTGCTAAAAACACTTACATTTCAGAAAATGCACTATTGCCAGGTGAGTTTTTCTGTAGTTCAAGAGTGTTTGGTTGTGAATAGGGATGTTGTTTATAGTGTGAAAAGTAAGTTGATTTGATCAAATTTGCTAAAATATAGGTGGGAAAGAGTTTAAGAAGCAAAAGTGAGCCTCTAATCGACCCGAGCACATAAGAAATCAAGAAGTTGGGAGTAACTTAAAGAAATGCTCTTTGTGAAGGGTTTGTAGTTTTTCATTTGAAGCATAGAACCCCAATTGGAAATAAGTGAAACTATTGAGACTATGCCCAACTTAGTATCAGTTGGGATAGTTACACTATTGGGACTTGGGAGATGGTTCCATTTAAGCAATTCTATTGCAGGCTTACTTGAGCAGAAACTTGCGTTGACACCTTGGCCTTGATGACCAGTGTGAGGGTTTGTTTTAACATTTCAAGTTTGCAAGTTGGCATTTAAAAGATCTTAAGAAATGTAATATGCCATTATGCCTTCAAATTTCTCTGTGCTTTTGAGGGTCAATGGGTTGTCAAGATTGGCATCATGTTGTTTGGCTAACCAACTACGTGTCTGTGTCATAGGTTCTGCCAATCCCATGCTCTCAAGTAAGGATGTTTCAGATGCTAATAAGCTTGTTGCAGATATTAAAGGCTTGAATTTGAAAGGCGATATATCAGGCATGTATATCCCTTCTCTATAGACATCTAGCTCTCACAACTCCTTGCCTTTTACCTTGCCTGAAATATAAGTGTGTTACAATTTGTGTTAAATAAAGAGAGTGTATTACATTACTCGTCTTTCTTGTGATTTACATGTTGAATTATAGTAGCTTAATAAAGTTTGTGTTGTTACTGGAGAAGCTTGGATCTTCTTTTGTAGACTGAGGAACCATGCACCCTTACGTTGCTTTACCTTTAGTCATTTAAGTTGGAATCCTGTACAGTGTAGCTGAGAGAAATGACCCTTTAACCTCGAACCTCAAGGTCAAAGGTGTGGATGCTCTACCCATGAGCTCCCATCTTATGCTCAGTCTGTGTTTCCTATGTACGTGCAATGCTGTTGTATTTCTGATTCAACTTTTTTTTAATTGAAGCTACCACAATTGTGGACTATCTGACATATCAGAAGTAGAATTCTTTCACTTTTATAGGGTATATTGGTGAGAACACCATAAAACTTTGATTTCGAGGGTATTTTACTATGTGACAAGTAGTTCTGGATGTAGGGAGTAACCAAAAAAATGTTGACAAGGTGCCTTCGCCTCGTTTGGCCTCCATGTAGCTTCGTCCCTGTAAAGGGGTACGGTCATGTGATATTTTCATGAACTAAGAAAAATTTGGTTTCTCAATCTTCCGAGGGGTTATTTAAACCTCATAACAAAGCCATAGAAGTGAATAATTCCTATTTTGGTGGATGAATTACCATGTAACGACATAAGGAAAGGAGGTATCATCTTGATAAAGGCATTTTGGTCTGAAAGATTGTTTGAGACATGAAAGAAGGATAATTCCATAACTAAACCAAGTGTCATGCTTTGGAAGCCAACTCATAGGACGTTTTTTTTAACATAAGTTCATGTTAGAGATTTTTTGCTATCAAATCTTCTTGGTATTCATCTGTTCTTGAAGGTGCTGAAGCTTATTTCATGAACAGCTTAGAAGCTTCCTTAGTTTCAGATTTAGATACAGCTAACTTGATTTGCCGATATGTAAAGGCCAAAGGGAGATATAAAATGATCTAGCTATACGACAATAAAAATTCATGGTCCTCAAAACATGCTTTTCTAGACATATACCAAATTCTCATTCTTGACAACATATATGAAAAATCAGTCTAGCATCTAAGGGCCTCGCCCCCGTTGAGAAACGGATCCTGTAAAACTATCCTGATTTGCAATTACTCTTACTAGTTTGTATTCTAGTTGGCTGGTTGGATTAGCTGAATTTTTTCCTACCTTAATTTTTTTGAACTCTGTGCTTTGGCCTTTTCAACCAGATATTTCTTTGCATTAGTCATTGCACATTTTGTTTCGCTGCAAGGGAAATAGATCAAACAATTGCTGACGTGCCAATTAACGTTTATGCTTTACTTACTTAATGTGCTTTATCTTTGGTCCTCATCAAAGTAACAATGAAGTAGTATTTCCTGCTTATATATCATCAAAGAATGTCAGTGCCACCAACCTATGTTGCATGGAAATGGGAAATAGGGAGACGGAAACGATGATACAAGAAACGGGAAACGTGAAACGTCATTTCTCAAAAAATTAGGAAACGTAAAAAAAAGGAGAAAAAATAATATGTTTTCATAAAAGCCTAAAGATCTCTTAACTATCATCGATAATAGTACTTCACGTTTCCCTCTGGTAGGTATAACTTGGGGTTTGGTAACTGGGTTAGGTTCTGAGAGGAGGTTTGAGTGGAGATACCTTAAACTCCTCCAAATTTCCTTGGATTTTCACCTTTGTGCTCTCCATGATGCACCTGTTGTTTCCTTCCACTCTAGTAGGACTGGTGCTTGGGATCTTCATCTTCGGAGACCCCCCCTTTGATTGGAAGATGGAGGAACTCATTTCCTTACTTTCTGTCCTTGAGACCACTTCTCTTGGTGATTCTGTTGACTCTAGGGTTTGGGCTGGAGACCGCTCTGGTGTTTTTTCCTCCAAATCCTTTATCCCTCTTTTCCTCTTGCTAATTCCATTTGAAAGTCTAAGGCTCCCCTTAAGGTGCGCGGGTTTGTTTGGACCTTGGCATTGGATAAGGTAAATATTCATGACGTGCTACATTAGACATCGGTGGGCCCTTTTGCCGGACATATGTGCCTTGTGTCACTGTGTTAATGAGACGAGTCTTCACCTGTTCTTGCACTGCGAGTTAGCTCGGTCTCTGTGGGTGAAGCTCTTTCGCAGTACGGGGGAGTGTTTCATCAATCCCCCCACCCTTACTCACTACTTGTTGGCTCGGTATGTCGGTTTTCAAAGAGGTAAGGATAATAAGCTGGTGTGGAGGTGCGCCTTTTTCGTTGTTCTTTGGTGCCTTTGGTTTGAACGGAACTCCTGTGTCTTCTCCGAATCATCTAAACCACCTGCTTTTGTGTGGGATCGGTGGTCTACGTGGCCTCTCTTTGGCCAAAGCAGCTAGGCCTTTTTGGGGGGTGACCTCCATTAATCTTCAACGTCATTGCGGTGATATGTAATTATAGATTATTTTATACATAGCTCTCTTGAGGACTTCTTGTCTTCCTAGTTTGTAACTAATTTCATTTTGGTTTAGTACAATTTTTCTTAAAAAAAAAAAAAAATGGTGTCCGTGCATTAGAGCTACCAACAAATCAGTATTAAAGCATAAAGATAATATAGAAGATGCTACCACTGATTCAAATGGAGGAGATTAAAGGCAAGGAATAAAATCTCAATAACGGCTCCGACATTGCACAAAAAGGTAGTGCTATGGGTGTTGTGTAATTGGTTGCAGTTATCGCGCCTTGAATCTTATATCGGCCGTATTGGCTATTTATCACCTCAGCTGTATCAACCATTTATTAAAACTTTTATTAGTAGCATCAGCCATGTATCGGTCGTATCAATCACCTAGCTACGTACACGGTTTTCGCATATTGGCAAGCTCAAATTCCTATACTGTATCTATCTAATGATAAGTCATATTGGCCAAGTTTTGATACCCCGATAAAAGTTGAATATGAGAGACATAACTTATATTATATATGTAAGATATTAAAGTGTTTAGGAATTATATTGCCTCAGTCATTAAACATCATGTTCTTTTATCCATAAATTATAGTTGCTGGTTTGAAATTCAAGTCATCTTGGTTAACCTGATCTTTAGTCCATGATTTCTTTTTGCACTCAAGGCAATTTTGAGGTTTGGTTCGAAAAACATGTATAAGACCCAAACTTTTTGGTGGGGTTAGGTGACATTTTAATCATTGTCTATTCTGTTGATAAATAGTTTAAACACAGGTGTGGGTGGTAATTACAATTGAAAATAGCAAACCTGAATTTAAGTTTGCTAAAATTAGATAACCACACATTGCATTATGTTTTGCTAATTTAATGGGAGGTTTAGTTTAAATGGAATAACAATCGTCAATGTTTTAGTAAAAGATTTTATATAAATTGTTGTAATCTGAATGTAATGTATAAAAGAGAGATAAGTGAGAAACATATAAAGAGTTTTATTTGAATTTTATATACTTTGTGTAACCCGTTATTATCCTCTTCTTGCCTTTATGAATTTTCTCTCAGTTAAGAATTTGTAAATTCTAACTCCAACATTTGGTATCAGAGCATAACGTTCCTAACCTCATTTTTAAGTTTACATAATGTCGTCTGACTTTGTTCAAAGATAAATTCCCAGATTGACCAAAGAAAACTGTGAAAGTTAGTGCATCCAGATCGATGAAAGCTTTAGGATCCCAAGAATTATAGGAAGTTGTGAAAGATGGGTATGTAGAACCCAATGATACTGAAAAGCCACATATACGACAAAAAAATGCGTGAGTTGAAAGAGTTGGAGAAGAAAGATAAGAAGGCATTGTTTATTGTTTATCAAGAGTTGGATGATCAAACCTTTGAACACACTGCAGAAGCAACGTCAAGCAAGCAAGCAAGCTTGGGATAGCCTTGGAAAATTGATTAAAGGAGTCGACCGTGTAAAGAAAATTCGCTTACAATCTTTACGAGCTGAGTTTGAGTCGGCCCATATGAAGGATGGTGAGACGATTTCTGATTACTTTACACGGTTGGTTGTAAATGTAAACCAACAAAAACGAAATGGAGAAAAGATGGAGGATGTTCGCATGTTTCCGTTAAATCTTAACACAGAGGAACTGAAGTGTTTCTACGGGGCCATTGAAAATGAGTCCTGGAAATGGTATATGCGGTATGGGCATTTGCATTCTAATGCCCTAAAGTTGTTGCACACGAAAAATATAGTAAATGGATTATCAAACATTGAGGATCCGAGTCATGTATGTAAGATATGTACACGTGAAAAGTAGTTCAGACTTCATTTTCAAAAGGGTGCATCATGGAGAGCAAAAGCACCGTTGGAGATGGTGCACACGGATACTTGCAGTCCATTGGAACCGGTGTCTCTTGGAGGTAATCGCTATTTCATTACCTTCATTGATGATTAGAGCAGAAAATTATGGGTGTATATGCTGAAAGAAAAATCAGCTGCATTTGCCGCTTTTAAGCAATTCAAGGCAAAAGTAGAGCTAGAGAGTAGACATTGATTGAAGATATTGAGATCTGATCGAGGTGGTGAATAAACCTCAAACATGTTTAAATACTTCCTTAGAAAAAAAAAGCATTCGGCGACAATTTACAGTTGCCTATACTCCACAACAGAATGGCATTGTAGAGAGAAAGAATCGAACGATTTTAGATATGACAAGGAGTATTTTAATAGAGAGAGGTTTGCCGAAGCAACTTTGGGCAGAAGTTGTTGAATGGACAACTTACATATTGAATTGTTGTCCTACTAAGAGTGTTAGGAATATGACACCACAAGAAGCATGGAGTGGTAAGAAGCCCAATGTGGAACATGTACGAGTATTTGGGTGCATTGCATATGCCCTAGTACCTGAGGCACGAAGGAAGAACCTGGATGATCGAGGTGAGAAATGCATTTTTATTGGATATAGCACACAATCTAAAGCTTACAGACTCTATAATCCGATCACTGAAAAATTGATCGAAAGTCGAGATGCAGTCTTTAGTGAAGGAGAATTCTGGAGATGGGAAAGTCGTGAGAATGGGAAAAAAGTTGTGTTTGAGGAGTTCAACAATGAACTAAAGGCTCAAAAGAAAATCCAATCACTACGTCACCAGTAACACCCTCATCCTCTCCTGGAAATCAAAACACTCCCGCTTCATAGCATGAAAGCAATAACTCATATTCGGAGAGGCCAACTTCAACACCTATCAGAATGAGAAATCTGTGCTACATCTATGAAGAGACAGAACCAGTTGATGAAGCAGATTTGTTTTGTTTCTATGCAGATCATGAGCCTATCAACTTTGATGAGGCCGTAGAAAAAGAAGTATGAAGATCTGCAATGAAGGAGGAAATCTATGCAATTGAAAAGAATGATACATGGAAATTGGAAATGGGTTTACAAGATTAAGAGAGGTGCTGATGAAAATAGTGAAAGATACAAGGCGAGACTTGTAGCAAAAGGCTACAAACAGAAGTATGGTATTGACTACGAAAAGTATTTGTTTCTGTGGCTCGCCTAGACACAGTGAGAATGTTGATATCACTTGCAGCACATCATAAGTGGAAAATTCATCAACTTGATATCAAGTCTGCATTTCTCAATGGCATCCTTGACAAAGAAGTTTATGTAGAACAACCTGAGGGATTCGAGGTAAGAGGAAATGAAGATAAAGTGTATCGCCTGAAGAAGGCACTTTATGGTCTGAAACAAGCACCACGAGCCTGTAATGCAACGATTGACAGATATTTAATCCAAAATGGCTTAACGAAATGGCCATATGAACATGCAGTTTATGTGAAGAAGAATGATAAAGGATATATTCTTATAATCTCTCTGTATGTTGATGATCTATTCTTCACCGGCAATAGGCAAAGCATGTTCAATGACTTTAAAGGTACTATGTTCAAGGAGTTTGAAATGACTGATTGTGGTCTAATGAATTTATTTCTTGTTATAGAAGTTAATTAACATGATGATGGCATCTTCATATCACAAAGGAAGTATGCTAAGGAGATACTTGTGAAATTCAAGATGGATACATGCAATTCGGTCAACATGTTAATTGACAAAAAATGGAGAAGAAAACCGATTGACTCTACTTTATATAAGAGTCTAGTTGAAAGCTTAAGATATTTAAGTATCACAAGGTCAGACATTGTCTTTGGAGTAGGACTTGTGAGCAGATGCATGGAAACGCCGAAAGTGTCTCACTGGAACACTACTAAGAGAATTGTAAGGTATATTAAAGGTACCTTGGACTATGGTATGTTTTACACATACGGAGATGATGCAAAATTAGTTGGCTATTCTGATAGTGATTGGTGTAGTGATCAAGATGAGAGGAAAAGTACAACTGGATATGTATTTTATCTTGGCTCAACAGCTTTCACTTGGACCTCAAAGAAGCAAGCAGTTGTAGCATTGTCAACTTGTGAAGCAGAATATATAGCAGCATCATCGGCAGTTGGCAATATGGTTAAGGAATTTTTTGCAAGAATTAGGTCATCCACAAGAAGGGTCTACACTAATATATATAAACAACATGTCAGCGATCAAACTTGCCAAGAATTCGGTATAACATGGAAGAAGTAAACATATTGATAATCGATTCCATTTTCTTAGAGACCATGTGAAGAAAGGAACAATAACCTCGGAGTAGTGTAATACTACCGAGCAAGTTGCTGATATCCTCACTAAACCCCCAGCGAGTAACACATTCAATAAGTTGAGATATATGCTTGGAGTCACGACAATTCAAGTTTGAGGGGGCGTGTTGAAAATAACAAACCTGAATTTAAGTTTGCTAAATTTGATAACCACACATTGCATTATGCTTTGCTAATTTAATGGGAGGCTTAGTTTAAATAGAATAACAATCATCAATGTTTTAGTAAAAGATTTTATACAAATTGTTGTAATCTGAATGTAATGTATAAAAGAGAGGTAGGTGAGAAACATAATAAAGAGTTTTATTTGAATTATATAGAACGGGTTACTACTTTGGGTTGTAACCCGTTATTATCCTCTTCTTGCCTTTGTTAAATTTCTCTGAGTTAAGAATTTGTAAATTCTAACTCCAACAGTTACTTCTTAGCCCAGTGAATCGTAGCAGAACAACTTTGAGTATGTTGGCTGTTCTCATCTACTTCTAAGTTTCAGAATACTTCTCTGTTGGCTATCACGTACTCGCTCTGTCCCACTAAAACCTAGGCAAACCTAATTGGATCGGAGTTTTAGGAGAGCAAATTTGTGCACTGAACTACCCATATTGCCTTTGTACTTGTTTACTTTAATATTGAGTAAAGAGAATGAGTGGAGTTTGCAAATGGACAAAAAGTAAGTGTAGGGAGGTCATTTACTACTATTTAGTTTACCAATTTAGGAAGTGTCATTATTGGGACAGATCGAAATGGGAAGTGAAGAGTTTAGGGGGATGGTGGGAGTATGTCATTTTCCTAATCTTGAAAGATGGACCTATTGAGCTATTTTACTCGCCGCCATACTGATCAATAGGAAATTTAGACGGAAACAGCTTTACTAGTTGCTAAACTTGTCTCTGTTATATTCATCTTGGTGTCTTGATCTTTGTGTAGTCTCTTCAATAATGCGTGAACTTAAATTTTACCATAATTTCCAAAACTGTATCCACTTCACATCATACCTTCTAAAAGCCTGTCCTCAAGCATTTGGTTTCTTTGATGTTATTGCAGTGAAATCCCAAGTATATTAGCAAAGCGCATGGCAGACTTAGGTGCTGAAGCTAGTCAGTTCTTGTTCCATCCTCTCCCAAACAAGTTTCACCCTCTTTATTTCTTTTCTAGTCAAGTTCATGACATGATGCAAGAAAACATAAGCTGTTTTTGGCCGGCTGTGAGTACTGTTGGAATAATCAGGGCTCCACGTGGTGATGGGAAGGAAGCTGTTGTCCTGGTGACTCCTTATAACTCCGTGAAGCCTACTACTGGTGAAGCTTTATCTGTAGGCGTGACATATTCACTTTTCTCTTTGCTTACACAAGTGACCTGGCTCGCAAAGGATATTATCTGGCTTGCTGCAGATTCTCGGTATGGAGAACATAAGTTTATTGCTACCTGGTTGATAGAATATTATTCCCCAAATTTTAACAGATCGCATGATAATAAGTGTCCTGCAAATAATAATCTTCATGAACTCAAGGTCAATTTGTGTGTAGGTGCAGCACCAATTGAGAGTTTTAGATGTGCTGGTACTATGGCTGCTGCTCTGATCATTAAAGTTGGAGATGGAAACAAAGAGGCTAAAGATGTTCTAAGCATTTATGCTGAGGCATCCAATGGCCAAATGCCAAATCTTGACCTTATTAATGTTGTAAACTATTTAGCAGTTCACCGGCATCGCTTTGATGAAAAGGTGGGAAAACTGTGGTCATTATTAGATTCAAAATGTCTGAAAATGGTTGGTGAAGTAATTAAGTTTTTGGGAAACCTGGCTAGAAACTTAAATTCTCAATGGCACTTTGGTATGCCCGTTGGAGAATATGTGGAAGAGCTGCTACCCTTGCTAGTTCATTATATGCTCAGGTGATTCTTTTCCTCACCCTCATCCCTCTCGTCCTTCACTGCATGACTTTTCCACTGTTTCTGGTCAGGTGCATGTGCACAATTGCACATAGAACTGGCCCTTAAGTTATCTTTTGTGTTACTCACTGGTACTAGTTCATTGTTCTTTTTGTATTTCCTCTCTTTAACTAGGCTTTGGGTGTTCCAACTGGTCCCCATGGTGCCTTCCGTGATTACCAAATTGATGCCTTGACATTGGTTTTTTCTCCCAGAGTTTCTCTATATTACAGTATCCGGAGAAGTGACTTTCTATTGCGGAGTGGGCGGTAAGTGTTACAATACCTCCTTTTCTAACTTCTAGATAGTTTTCCCTTAACGTCCTTCATTTTCAGAATGATGCTTTACATGTGATTAAGTTCTAAGGAATAAGGTTGGCTTCTGATTCCTGTAGAGCCTCTTTGCATATTATATAATGATTGTTGATCATGGAAATCAAACTATGAGTATCGCTTTGTGATGGTTGACAACTGCTCCAGTAATGTTCTTTGTGGAATGTTTGTGCTTTTGTCTACATGGACATTGTTCCTAAACAATGATAACCTGGTTGAGCTAGTTCAACATGCTGAGGATCAACCTGTTGAAGTGCAACGTGCTTTTTACATTCCACAAAGAACCTAAAAAAGATATGGCAAATATATGTCTTCTTATGGCTTGGTTCTAGCCTAATAGATTGAGGTTAATTCTTGCGTAAGTTTTGGTATTTTGAGCGAGTTCTTATCATATTGGATTTTATAGAAAGTATGCCCTACTATCAGGAAAATTCCAGGTCCAACTTTTCTGGTTCAGGTGGCCAAACAGTTTTAACCAACTTTTGCTGGGTTTGTAAACAAACCAGACTGAGCTGAGTGCCTGTTCTTGTTGGGGCTTAATGGCATTTCTTTTTCTTACTCTCCTGTTGCGGATAACCAAACATATTTAATGGGGGTCAGCAGAAAGCTAATGATTTTAGTCTTTCGATAGCAGTACACAACGTTATATAACTTAACGTTATAGTGTCTTCATTACTACTTCTTTGAATATACTTATGTCAGCAACAGTTTATCACTATGGAAGCGATGTGTTTTTGGAGATATTTTTTGCTCACAAAACTCTTCCAGAAACCTTGCATGGTAGATACCCTTTGATGGGCTTTTATCTGCCATTTATTGGTTGTGTCAATTGTTTTCTGCTACTTATTAGCCAACACAGCCAAAAAGTTGACACCTTTGTAGTAGAGTGTCGCGGTTTGACAAGTCAAAAACTGATGTATCAGCCAATATGCAGCTTATTGGTTTGATATGTCACGTATTGGCCAATTACTTGGGAACTTTCAACATGAAAGAGTAATAAAAGAGCATAGAGTACAAAACAGCATGGACTAGATACCCTACGGAATAAAAGATAAATGTTTGACAAACCTGAAAGCTAGTTTGCATGGGAACAATAATTTCAATTGAATTTATTACCGTTTAGAACATCAATGGATCATAAAAGCTAAGCAAAATCAAATCAAGGGTAGTTCTCTACTTTTCAGACTCTGGGCACCCTTGACAAAATTTTGCCACTTCAGCCTCTTCAGGCGTCCCTTCGCCAGCAGCAGAGCCTGGAACCTGCATTGCCTATTTGCAGCCACAGCGGTTGAAAGGGTGAAAGAGAGCAGGAGAGGCATTTGGTAAAAGAAAGGGAGGCTCATCACAGCTTGGGGTTTCATTCTGTCCCTAGCATGGGCTCATCACTGCATGCCGCATGGGGTTGCTTTCATGATTTGTAATGAGTCACAATCTGTGAACTCTTAGTAGTAGCCTTAGCCTTTTAGTAGTTTCTTAATGATTAATGATACTTCTACCCATGTGTTTTGAGTTTTCTTCTAGCATATCCATATTTCATCGACTGGCTAACATCTGGCGATAAGGGCAAGTAATTCGAAGTAAAAGAAATCATGGGGTTAATTTAACCACTGCCATATGTGGTCTCAGCTTTGTTTGCTCTTCATTGAGAAATCAAAGGTGAGTTTGTCAGGGCACTATAGTATAATGTTAAGAAATATAATGGAAGCTGGATATGCAAAGATATTTCTTGCTGGTAGAGCAGGGCTGCAAGGGGAGTATGACTTGATTGCTCAAGCACTGCAACAAAATCTCTTCAATAAAAATTTTAGTTACTTGCAGTCTCTATTGAACTGGTGATGAATTTACTTGTTGAAACTAGAATTAGGACTTGTTTACTTGGAAGTAAACTTGGTTACAATTTAAGACACCTTCTTTAAGTAAATTAATGGTGGAAAAGAAAGGAATGAAACGAGTGATGGGAGAAAAGTGTGACGAGTGACAAGTCACTAAATTCACAATTGCTTAAGTTTAATCAATATAAATATCATTACATGACTAGAAGAAATGATATATACAACCACAATAAATTTTACAAGCCTTAGTAGTCTGGAGCAAGTATATGACCATATAATGCTCATTACTTTGTAAGTGACCATTACATCCAAGTAAACGCCATATCAGTGTTTTGTGCAGCATTTGTGATGAGCTTAAAATTAGGATGCGGTATCAATTTGGTAACCTTCTGGTGCATCTGTGCTTCTTAAATTATTATTATTTTTTACTTCTTGATGCAGGTTGCTTGAAGGTATAATTAGATCAGTGAGCAATCTACTTGAGAAGTTTCACCAGTCATTTTTCCTCTACCTTCTAGCTGGCCCCAGCAAGTTTGTTTCAGTTGGAGTTTACATGATTGCTTTTGCACTCCTTATTGCACCATTACCCGTGGTTGCAGCTTCACTTTGTTCTGCTGCTGTCAAAATGTAACTCAAATTCTGACATGATAAAATCCTCCTGTGGCTGTAGCTCTTCTGTTGAACCAATAATCTGTAGTAGTTCATGGAGGTGGCTTCATGCAGCAAAAACCGTGTTTGTCATTCACATATGGGCAGTTATTGTAGCCTTGCTCCCCTATTTCATCTGTCAAATACCCAATAGGACATCTACAACAAGCATTCTCTCCTGGATTTTGCTCTCGCCATTCAGCCTTCACACCTTGTACATAGTCTTGGGCTCCCCTCTCTCTCATTTTCATACTTCTCACCTTCACAACCAAGAATGGGCTGTCTTGAAATCTATGATGATCACAGCCACCTTCACTAGATTCTCTCTCATGTCCATAGTAAACTTTGCAACGGCAGAGATTGGAGCATTATTGCTAGTGCCCTTGTGCTTGTTAGCCCAGCCCTTCAAACTAGATATCCAAGTGAGGACTGCAAAAGCTTTTACCCGAGTTGCATGCAATTTGATCCTGGGATTGGTCGTGTTTCCACCGCTCACGTTCTTTATGATCAAAGGCTTGTTGGAAGGTTTCGACGGCATCAACAACATTGGTGACTTTTGGAACTGGATTGAGCCTTTGTGGGCTTGTGGCTATGGAATAGTGCTAGTTACCTTTATGTAGTGTTGGTTCACCTGCCCTGTTGGGTGTTGTGTATTCAAATTTTATTACATCCTTGTTGATTCTCATGAAAATGTACCACTAAAAATTGCTGATTAGGTCTTTAAAACCAAGTTTTACTTGGCCTTTTTCTAACCACATTACGATATTTACTCGGTGCCTTCATCTAACATGTTTCCAGGCTCTAGTTTCAGCAACCTGTTTGGTCTTTCATACTCCAAAAAACAAAAACAAAAAAATATTGAAAATCCTTTGAGTATGTTTCACCTATCATCATTGTTTGATCAATTAGATTAATAATTTTTATTCCATTTAAAACTGTAATTTTGGTTATTTAATCTTTGTGTGCAAGTTTTTTGTGTACCCTGTTGAATCCTTCTTTGATCAATTGCTTCCCCTCCTTCAGTTGATCCATTGTTGCTCAATTCCTTGAACTCTTTCAATTGCAATCGTGTATTTGTGAACAAAATCTTTAGTATAACATTTAAATCAACTTTTTAATTTTAAGAGCAAAGGAGAAACAACATAGGCTACTAAATCACATATATTTTAAGTCAGTACCAGAGTGATCAAGCGCCAACTGATGGTGTGAAGCATCTCAAGCATGGAATGCTTGTTGGATTTGATGAAAGCTTTCAACAAGATCCAAAGCAAGTAGCTTCAAATTTGTTGGCAATGGTAGAACCAAAGCAAAATAGCTTCAAATTTGTTGGTAATGATGGAACACAAAGGAGAGAGTGGAGGAAAGAAAAGGTAGGGAAAGAATGAAGAAGTGAGGGGAGAGGGGCATTTTAGTCTTTTTATATTTTTAATTTTTATTTAAATTTCTTTAAACCTTATAAATTTAAGGGCATTAGCTAATGGGATACCGATATCATTTAATCCAAAGTTCAGGGGTACCACTGGCATTTTACAAAAAGGATGGGTACCGTAGGAAATCCCGAAAAAACAAAAAATGAACATGAAAATACATGGATTTACAACACTAAGGCCAATAAGAATTACATTCTGTCACTATGAAGTACAAAGCCAGGGGTAAAACGCACATCCCGTGAGAAATTCATTTGTTGCAGAAACATCCACTCTGATGCCATGCTGTTAAAATCATAGTCGAAACGTAAACTGCTGACAAATCCACCATTGTAGAAAAACTCACACTGATGGTGGCAACATTCCCAAATTCGAGGCAACCCGAATAGTTACATCATCCTCTTCAGAATCTTTTGGTGATTTTCCTGCTTTACAGAAACATCTAGTTGATCTCATCTGATAGCAACATTCCAAATGCAAAGGTGACTGAAACAGCTAAGTCACCCTCTTCATAATCATTGGTAATCCGTGTTAAAGACACCTCCATCTTCATGACACAACATGCTAGTTCCAAAAATATTGGTTTTCGATACGGATTAGCCTTGTCAAATTTTGTAAATGCTACAACCAGCAGCTTCCGACGTCAAGCCCTCCTTCCAATTGTCAAGTTCTGATCCACCAAAGACCACTTGTTTTATGCCAACAAAACTGCTCAGATAAAACAGCATGGTTGAAGAAGTAAGTATCTTAATATTTAACTTTCTAGCTTCACAGACATAATTTTTTTAAGCATTATTCAATATTGTACCCCTTAATTTTGGACTTTTCTACATAGTGGACAAAGTTCACACAAAATCTACATGGTGCCACTGTAGTTTTAAAGTAATTTACGGGGTGACATTTAACAAACTTTTTTGTTTGAAAATAATTAATTTTTACTGAATCAATTTCCCGCCATATATCATTTCCCATATATTCATAACAAAATGTTACTCCCATTAGAGTTTCTAAATTTTCATTTCATACTTTTTAACGACTTTCAACCACTAAAGTATCCACCCTGCAAACCTCTTGGAACATGCCCTGTGATAACATCTCATCACAAAGAATAAGTTATTCGGGGTAAGAACGTAGGGCACATGATTAACGATGGGTGGGTTGGTAAAATATAGCATTCAAAAAGAAAGGGTATCATGTAAATTTTGATAAACATTGACCACCACATAGAATAGTATAAAACACATGGCACCTTGTGGATTTCCCAAAATTTTATTAGGTTACCAATTGGCAATAGCCATAAAACAAGACAAGTTGTCGACTATCTATTCACTTGATTAACAGTGGTCCTGAAATATTGGATATGTAGGACGAGAAAAAATGTTCCAAACACAAGTGCTCAAGTTCTTCATGAGACCCAAAAAGAGGATGCCCCACATACACCTTCCATCTGATATTAAATGTCTTTCTTTCTTTTTTTGCAATGTGTTCACAGTGAGAAATCTAACTTGGGATGGCGAGACTTGAGAATAACAAACAATCAAAGATTCTTACAGAATAACTTACTGAGGGGCAGTAAAATCAGGAAGTGTATGGGTTGCTGGCATGCCTAACAGGAGCTGTATATTGCATTTGGAAGGAAATAAATTCAAGATGCTTTAATGATGAATGATGTTTCACAACAGCCAGACCAGATGCTAGTTTTTCGTTTTTTTTCTGGCACATGATCTGAAGATTCAATTACCAGTTTTTTTGTTTAGGAAAGTATCTAGAAAGAAAAATCTGTATTTGAGTTCTATTGCGTTGTCCTAAGTTTTCAGGCTCATGCGCATGAGAAATGAATGTTGAGGAACCCTACCTAGTAGGTGGCCTCACTTCGGGCTTTTCCCCAGCTGTGTTGTACGATGTGTTCAACTTATGTTGTTGTCTCTTGGTAATTAAATTCACATTATTACAAAAACCAAACTAATAAAAAGGGTAAATTTTAGTGAGGCATACTGAGGTTTGGCCTAAATACAAATAGCCAGGTATACTAACGTTTGAGAAATAACATTGAAGCATACTCCGGTGAGATTCCTGCCAAAAAATGTTGACGTGTCATTTTTGTTTGAAAATCTGACTCAGCTTAACATTTATACGACGATATTACCCTTAGTATACCCTATTCAAATTGTTATACCAAAAAACAAATTTAGCCCTCATTTTTTTAAAGAAAAGTGCAATGCTCAAGTTCCATTTATTTGGTTTGTTTTTTTTCTTTCTTTTTTTTTTTTTTTGGAGGGGGGGGGGGGGGGGGTAATATTGTATTTTATTTTCTTTTTCATGTTTTTCAGTCTCTATATCAACATTTTAACGAAATATCTTGCTCTTTCCTAGGGATGTTACTGTCATTTCAAGTGCTCGTTCACCAAGTTTTTCATTTGCATCAAGCTTTCCAAAACCAGTACACCTCAATGTAATTTTTCAAACATAAGTATTAACTATATGTATTTAGGTCAAACCTTGGTATATCTCGCTGAAATTTACCCTAATAAAAGATAAACATTATCGAGGGGTCAAACAGTTTAGAACATGCAATAGGATCTTGGGTTTCACCAGGACAATAAAAAGGGAAATAAGAGCCTTACTCAGAGCTTATTTGTATCAGTGCATTCAGTAAGACATCCAGTATCAGAGGTTCACTAGTGCCAATGTCCACCCTGACAACAATATAAAAAACAACTTCATCAAATGTTAATAGCATTTAATTCGAAATAAAATGGGAGTTAGAGTCAGGCTTAGGCATGCAAAATCACTACTCAAAAAAGAGCCCCATACCATATCCGTGCTAAATTGTCTTGAATTTCAAGATCTCCTATGTTGTAAAATGTCGTTGGTTCAACATTTGCTCCCTGAATAGCATCATAACTTGGCCGTTTATCCAAAGGAGCTTGCGATAACTACATCAAAGAGTATAATGTTTTAGCCTCCAAAGAGTTTGTGAAAACTAAATCCAAGCTTAGGCCCTGTTTGGGGTGGTTGTCAATTGCCAATTTTCAGTTTTTTTGAAAACTCAAAACCAGTTTTTGGAAACCACTTTTTTTGGTTTTCAGTTTTCTGTTGTCAGTTTTGAAAATAAAGTAGAGAACTGTAAGTACAAAAAAATTCAGCTTTAAATTAAATTTCTACAAGGAGTTGAAATATTTTTAAAACCAAAACTGCCATCTGGCAACCACCCCGAACAGGGCCTTAATTTTTTGGCAAGCAAAACAAAGGTGTAAGTAGGATGTTTTCAAAAGGTAAGACCAAAATTTGAGGGGTACTAAGTAATTGGAGCTTTAATATGGTTCTTTCTTCAAAATGTCCACCATGGAAGTATAGATTAGTTCATCAAGTATACACACATGGACATGATGATTTTGATAGGATCATGTTCTTGAATCTTGATCCCTTAACCCTTATCTAATACTCCCTCTGTTCCTCTAAAATCTCGATGGAGGGAAATTGCAAGGAAATTAAGGAAGTTTGATATGGCGTAAGACTTTCAAAATTCCCCTTAGAGGAGAGAGAGGAGAGAGGGGAAGGGGTTGAGAATTAAATAATGGGTGGGTGGGTTTGGGTAAGGGTAGTTTAGAAATTTCACCAAAAAATCTTTACTAATTTTGTCCATGTAAAGATTTTAGGGAACGCCAAATCCGTCATGATTTTAGCAGAATGGAGAGTACTGTATAACTATAACGAGAAGCAAAAGTGGCAATAGCAAGTAGCAAGACCTCACTGCCAAAAGATATGCTGATGAAGAACAGCTTTATCTAAATGAATCACTGAAGATTCATTTCTGCCCAACTAGAATTGTGTGGAGGATCCTTTTTCTCTTTCTCTGCCTTATGTTCTGATGTAATACTTGGACTAAAGCACTTGATAACCAATATTACCTGCATATTTAATGAGTTGCAACCACCAAGGCGTCCGATTATGTGCCATGACCGAATTGTCTGACAGCAGGCAACAAGTGTCAATTTTTGTATTTCTTTCAAGTGCGTATTACATACCCAAAGGAAAGTGACTTACATCACAAATCAAAGAAATATCTTTCTCCAATGGAGGATTGTAAAATTCGAACCATATATATGAATTTGAGAAATTAAATCTGTGAACAGAAAAAACATTAGCTAAAACAAAAAGATGCTAAAGACATATGCATGTTGTGGTCAAGAAGATTTAGAAATATTACGCTTGGCAAGAATAAAACAAGAATTTCATGATTGAGAACAGAGCAGGGAGATGCATGCTACCAGTATACTACGACTCACAAAAACTTACACAAAGATAAGAAAATACCAGGCTCAAGACAGATCACAATCATGTCCACACTAGACAAAAAGAAAGAGCATCACGGCCAAGAAATATCTACACGCCAACTTTTGTTTTAGATAAGAGAAAAAAGGGAAAAAATTACACCGTATGAGAACAAGAAGTCCCCCAGAAAAGAGACAAAACTACTAACAATCATCCTAATGTCGCTGTACATCGGTGAGGGACACCCCCTTAAAAGCCCTAGAAGCCTTTGCCCATAGTGAAGCTATATACACCACTCGGTCCCTAGCGAACTTAGGAGGTTTACCCACCCCAATAAAAGTCCTAGTGTTACGTTCCAACCAAATGCACCAGCAGGTTCCCAACATAGCACATTCGTCCTTGCTCCTCCCCATCCCAACATAACGAATCTGCTGAATGATCGTAGCAAGACAAAACCAAAATATTTTCCCATGCACTAAGGAGGGTAGTTCACAAAGACCTAGCAAAGTCACAATGCAAGAACAAGGGTAAACTAGTCTCGCTAAAACAAAAACAAATCATGCACACTTCCAGTGACATAGCCCAATCGTGACACCTCTGCTGCAACATTTCAGGAGTGTTCAACTTCCTAGAGCCAAAGTTCAAGCAAAAGCGCGCAACTTCAAGGGAACATTAGACTTCCAATTTCCTAAAAGCAATCGACTAGGAGAAAATGAGGATATTAAGAAGGGAGAGCAAGACGATGAAGAAGGACTCACGAGAGAAAACACCAGTTGAATCCCTAACCCGAACCCAAAAATTATCATTAGAAGAAAAGTTGTATCAAGTCTAGAACATCAAGAAGTGAAGAAAGTTCCTCCATATCTCTATCATGAGAAGCTCCTCGTGGATGAAGGTTCCAAGACCCCATAGTTACTTGAAAAGAAAGCAGCAACTGGCGCGTCATGGAGAGTGGATAGCTGAAAAACCCGATGATACATGGATGAAAAGGATGAATCTCCTTTCCACAAATTCTCCCAAAAAGCTTACCCATTGCCCATTACCCACTTTAAAGCATTTAACGCAAAAAGAAAGAGCATCATATATCAGGGAAAACTACATGTCAACTAACTCAAAAGCAGGAGCTACGTCTTGCTTCAAGAGGCCCCAAATCTCTTACAGAAAATGATAAAAGCTAAATTCGGCAAGATCAATAAAAGTTCCCACCTTTTAACACCCTCATAATCGAGGGAAAACTAGAAAGGTGTATAGTAAACTTGGAACATTTACAAATTGAGCTTTACACCTAAATCTTGCTATAAAATGAATCATATTCTCCTATTTTGTTAGAATTAAATAGTAACTCGTACACATTTTATATAGCACCTTTCTACCCCCCAACTTTCTCCAGCTCTCTCCATCATTTCCTACATAATCGGCTTTGTAAATATGCAAGAGAACAAATAATCACTTTCGAGCAGATATCTCCACTTTCAGAAATGATGGCCCAAACAAACACAATGTTCAGTTCAGTATATATTTCTATCGACTTACACAACTTACTTGTTGAATATAACTTTCATAGGGGACCCTGAACCAGTTTTTGTGTGCAGTATCTTGTTCCTTTTCTTCCTCAACCTTTCCTCCATCTGGCAAATATCAGTAACACAATTTAACGAAGCATAACATAACACATGTTTTTTTCATTAATCTGTTTAGCGCACTATCATTAATCATAAATAGATATATTCTTAACTCAAAACAACAATAAAAATAAATTTAATCAAAAATAGACATGCAAAATTAACAATCAAATCTCCTAATATGTTCATAAACAATATACAGAATCCACCAACTGGGGCAAACACAAGATATGGTAAGCAACACTATGAAACTAATTAATATTTAGCTTACTTTGGACTGAGCCTTTTCCGGGTCATCGAGGCAACTTCCGAGAATTTCAGCAAATTCTGGGTCTCTATCATAATCTTTCTCTTCCTCTTTTTCCCTAAATCTCCTCCGAGGTCCGTCAACCTCACTCTCATCCTCGAATTCATCACTCACTCCTTCAACATCCATATCCAAGTTACCGGCCCTCAATTGTTGATTACGCCCTTTAGCCATGAATATGAATTTACCATCCAATTTTAAGGTTTGCGCCCCAAAAATTTTACTACTTGAGGATACCCGACTTGAGTATGGAGAGGTTGCGAAATGTGTGAAATTGTTGCATTGGAGGGGAGCTGAGCATTCCACAAGCTTGGGTGGTTGTAAAGCATATCCACTGTGTAGCATGGTAAACATCTTCACAAAGAGGTTGAATTTAGAATCAGTAGTTGTAAAAGTTGATAAGTTCTTCAATCATAGATTTAACATATGCATAAAAACCAAAAATGAAAAATGAAAGCTCTCTGTTATTAACCTTTTCAGTACACAACTCCTTGGGACTTCAAATACCATTGTGATTCCTCTAATGCCCAAAAATGTTTGTTAGATATTTAAAATGGGCCCATATTGCCAAATTGGTGATTAAAAGAAGGAAAATTTTCATTTTAGGTACCCAACGTTAGGTCTAATTGCATTTTGGGTACCTGTCTTTTCAATAATCTTATTTTGGGTACCTGAAGAATTAAAAGTTGGTCTCATTTTGGGTCATTTGACTGACGGGAATAAAATTTCCGTTAAATGCTGATATGTCATTAAGCAAAAAAAGTTCTTGAAAAAATCCCAAAATTTTCCCAAAAGTTACAAAAAGACACCCAAAAAATACTAAATTTTATCTGCTATTATTAGGAATTTTGTATAATTTTTTTGGGATTTTTTCAAGAATTTTTTTGTTTAATGACATATCATTGTTTGCAAAAAATTTAAACCCCGTCAGTCAAATGACCCAAAATGAGACAACTTTTAGTTCATCAGGTACTCAAAATGAGATTATTGAAAAGGTAGGTACTCAAAATGCAATTAGACCTAACGTCGGGTACCCAAAATTAAATTTTTCCTTAAAAGAACTCAAGTGACAACAAGGTTTTTAAAATGACATATTTCCGCAAATTGGTCCAAAACATGAGATTCTGGTTAAAATCACTGGTGAGATTCTTAACGTCAATGCAAACATGCAAATCATCCTGAGATGGAAATAAAACAGGAACCATAAGATAATAGACGTAATGGTTACTACAAATAAATCACTCTTTTTAGCAATATACACAAGCTAAGCTGCCAATTGCCACAAAATTAGAACCTACAAACCAGAACCTACAAATTGAGCTAAAAAAGCTAATAATCATGTTCAACATTCAACCAGAAACTAGAAACAACTACAAATAGCAGAATATCACAACTCTTTACGAACACCAAAACTGAAGCTTCAAACAAGATGTAAAAAATTGTAATGCCTGCTCATTTAACACACATCCCTAAATAGGTTGGCAACATTGAAATACCAAAAATCAAAAATGAAAACCCTAAATTAAAATAAAGCATCAATGAAAACAACTTGGGGAATCAATTTAAACAACTTTGGGAATCAATTTAAACATCAAGAAAGCATAAATCAAAACATTTAAACAAAAATTACAAAAAGAGGGGAAGAAGTGATACATAACGTACCTCGTCTAGTCGTGTGACCGAGCGGGGAACTACACAGCGAGCAGAGCTGAGCAACCACCCAACCAACGTGTCTCGGTGTCTACCGAACGCCGAGCGGCGAGCGGGGAAGTAGAAAGTAGAAGAGAGCAGAGAGCGTTTTGTTCTGAGCAGGGAGCAGAGAGTCAGCCAAAAATATCTAACCCAAATGTCCAAATCAGCCCACACTATAAGCAAAGCATGTATATCTGAGGAAAGAGGAGAGAGAAAATTGGTGGTGGTGGTGCGAGAGTGGCTATGGCGTTTGGGTTACAGAGGGTGGAGAGTGGGAGGAGAGAGAATCAGTTATGGGTAGAGGGTGGAGAGAGAGAATTGGGGAGGGGCAAATTGGATAGTTTAGAAAACTTGCACTCTTTTTTTAAACCTTCTTAATTTTGGATCATTTTCTTAAACTTTGCTCAAAGGTTAGACCCTAAAATGATATTAATTCGAACTCTTAATACCCTAACTTTTAGAGAATTTATAGAGTTACAACAGTGAAAAAAACAAAAGGTGGGAAAAATTTTAATTTAGGAGGGAAAGTTGTGGGTATTAGGCGGTTAATTCAGACTCTTAATGCACTAACTTTTAGAGAGTTTAGAGTTACGACAGTGAAAAAATGAAAGGTGGGAAAATTTTTCATTTAGAAAGGAGAGTTGTGGGTATTAGGCGGTAAAACTAAGACAAAAGAGGGAAAGTAAATGATGAATATTTTTCCCGTCATCAAAGTCAGAATATCGGCGACATTATGGCGAATCAAAAGGTTAAAATAACTTCTCCATCAATTTGGTGTTGTTTTAGATAATCTCTGTACGAATTTTTCGACGAGTTTATGACATGAATTCGAGCGACTCTCAAATTGAACTATGGACACTCATTATTAACGATGACAGCAGCGGCATGGCGTTATAGAGAGGAAGAAATGAATAACTACGGCGGCAATTCGTTGATCGATAAAGCTATTTCTCCGGCGATTTTTTTTTTCCCGGTGTAGAGTAATGAGCGATTACATCGATAACCTGTTGGCGGAAAATGAACAGATTCTGGCAATTCTCGATTTTTTGATTCAGTTCATTGTTATTTTCTTGCTTTTACTAGTAACAAAACCATGTTGAAAACAATATGGAATAGTTGTCATTTTTTAATGAGTTTTTTGCGGGGAACCCCCTTATATAATACACTTTTTGTAAAAAACCCCCTTATATAATTTC